>CM069456.1:18478783-18573205 GCA_035610835.1 Ophiura sarsii | reverse complement strand
ATTGGTCTATTAGGCTACCTATATAAAAAGAAGAATTCTGCAAGATAATGATATACTACAAAGAATATACAGGAGTAGGTGAACAAATATTCTGATTTATTGAGACAACTTCTGGTGTTATTTTTCCTTTGTTTTTTGTTTGATTTAGACGATTTTGAATTGACGATAACTTTGGAAAGGAAAACCATCTAAAATTAAACGTTCTGTAAGAGTGCACCAAAAGAAAAAGGTGGAGTCGATATGATAAATCAATGAGAGATATTCACCAAGTTGGCGCAGCCAACGCGGTGAATATTATTTTTTTCAAACTGTATAACTTTTTTTGTTACAGCCTGTATGTTTTCTTTTATTAATATATTGTGTAATTGTTGTAATTTTTTTTAAGATTTGTATATTTGATCTGATGTATTGTATCTTGATATGCCAAATAAAAATAAACTAAAATAAACGATTCAAATACGTTTTGGAAACTGTCATTTCTACTTATTTTAAATCAAAAAGAGGTAATGCCTGCTATAATATGTAGGCTGTGTAGGCTAACATAATTCAAGAATAACAAAATATAAGAAAACTATCTATTTTATTTAGACTAAAAATGTTAAAAGCTGATTTATTCAAGACAAATGTGTTTCGTGTGGACTTCCGTCCATACTCGTCAGTTGAATAATGCAATGTTTATTACTTTCTATATCTATATCATAGGGGGAAGTGTCCATATCATAGGGGAAAGAATAGAGAATTTTTCATTGATAACGACCATCGCAAAATGCGAGGATACTAGAGTTTCCCCCTTTCAAGTCGCGATTTTGTTCGTAACCTAGCCGAGGCACCCCTCGTTTGAACCCTGACCTAAACCCTAACCCTAACCCTAATTCCAACCATAAACCTAACCCTAAGTACGAGCAATACCCTAACTCATGTTACAATCCTTCGCTAGCCTGGTTATACGAACAAATAGCGCTCCTAGTCTGGTAGATACGAGGGTTGGCCAATATGTCATGAAAGTGATCTTGTTATTATAGATGCATGAGTGATTCTATCATTATAAAGTACTAGGTGGTCACCCGGGTTTGTCGGTTCTCGGGTTGGGCGGTCACCCGGAGTTTGTCGGTTCTCGGGTTTGGTGGTTTGTAGAATGCATGCATAAAGCTCGATCGGACATACTTTGAAAATTCGACCCTTAGGACGACCTTTGACCCCGGACGACCCAAGAAAAGCAAAGCCGTTTTATTTTTTCCACGCTCGACTCGTATTCGGGCTTCCCGTCACCGAGTTGAAGCCCGATCGGACAAACTTTGAAAATTCGACCCTTAAACGACCTTTGACCGCCGGACGACCCAAGAAAAGCAAAGCCGTTTTATTTTTTTGCCACGCTCGACTCGTATTCGGGCTTCCCGTCACCAAGTTTAAGCCCGATCGGACAAACTTTGAAAATTCGACCCCTAAACGACCTTTGACCCCGGAAGACCCGACAAACGCTAACCCGTTTTATTTTTGCCACGCTCGTCTCGCATCGAGCATTGTGATCACCGAGTTTAAGCACGATCCGACCAACTTCAAAAAGTTGACCCCTAGATGACCTTTAACCTCTTATGCTCTAGCGTATGCGAACTTGCTCTTGCGGGGACCCGAACAAACAGATCACCGAGTTTCTCATCACCGAGTTTAAGCCCGATCGGACAAACTTTAAAAATTCGACCCCTAGATGACCTTTGACACCGACGACCCAGAAAGCAAAGCCGTTTTATTTTTTCCACGCTCGACTCGTACTCGGGCTTCCCGTCACCGAGTTTAAGCCCGATCGGACAAACTTTGAACATTCGACCCCTAGACGACCTTTGACCCCGGAAGACCCGACAAACGCCACCCGTTTTATTTTTGCCACGCTCGCCTCGCACCGAGCATTGCGATCACCGAGTTTAAGCACGATCCGACCAACTTCAAAAAGTTGACCCCTAGATGACCTTTGACCTCGTACGCTCTAGCGAATGCAAACTTGCTCTTTCGGGACCGAGCTGCACCCACCCACCAAGTTTGAACGCCGCCCGACCCCGGGAAGGCGACGAAAAAGCGCGCACAGACAGACACCCCAACACCCCGACAAACAAACAGACAGAGAGTAGCGTATTATAATATAGATGAACATTTGTCTTTCAAATAATTCACTTACTTGGCGGAAAATTTGAATTGTTTTTGAAACACGTGCTAAGAGGATTGCATAAACATGACACCAGAATCAGGTAAATCCCGATTTGTTTGTGCATGAATATGAAACATATAGGCCTAGGCCTACTGTACACATTATTAGTATTTCAAATAGCCCATTTTCATCGAAAAATTGCATAAGTCAGTAAATCACTAATTTTTTTTGAAAATCAAAACATCTAGAAAAATCGAAAAAATTAACATAACCAGTTTAGATGATTAAATTGGATAGTTGATAAATTATCTGAATTTATTATATGAAATTTACTAAAATTATGCGCATGCGCAGACGGCATATCGTTTTGAACTGGACCAAAAATGGCTAAAACAGATAAAAGCTTATACTGTGCCTTAGGCCAAACAAAAAATTGTAATGTTGTCCTCGACCCGCTCGTAAGATTTAGGCCGCTCAGATGTTTGTTTGTTTTTCAGATTTTTTTAAACAAAAATCATTTATTTTATTTTTTTCCAGATTTTTTTTTTCCTCCAGATTTTTTTTTCCAGATTTTTTTTAAACAGTTTAAATGGCATTGAATATTAAATTAAGTGTTTATAACATATATGTGCGACTCTTAGAGTGTGATTTCAACTTCTTGTTGGCTGAACTTTGAGCTTCCGCTGGTAAAAGAAAAATTTAAATTAAAAAAAAAGATTAAAAAAATCCGCCCACCCACCCGCCCCTCCTCTCTGAAAGTTGTGGAGGACAACATAACAATTTATTTTTTTGGCCTTATCAGAAACATTGCAAAATGATTGGTTACAGATTGGCACTGTCGGTTGAGACTGGCACTGTCGGTTTTCAAGAGCTCTGTTTTTCGCGCGGGTTTGAAGGTTGACACGTCGCATTCACTCCCCTCCCCCTCCTCCTCCTCCTGCTCCTCCCACTCCCCTCCTCCAATTCACAGATTGGTATTAATGACATTTTAATATTAGTTCTGCCTACCCCCCCCCCCCCCCCCCCGCCCCCCCCCCCCCCCCCCCCCCCCCCCCCCCCCCCCCCTTCCTCCATACGGCGCGGGGTCTAAAATGAACTAAACTGTAATTAAAAGTCATCTCCGATTCTAATACACTAATACACGTGGAATTGACACTAATGATCTATACCAAATATTTAAGGTTGAATTAAGTTCTGCATCCCGGGGGGGCCAGTCAAACATAATGTTGTACACATGCGTGACCAAAAAAAACGCGTAAAAAGGGGTGTTTTTTCAGTGTCGGACGCGTCACGCGCGTGACGCGTTAAGGGTATCAAAACGCTGATTTTCAAGAAAAAGGGTGGCTTAAAATCCCGGCTTAAAATACAGGTCGAACGTGTTTAGGGTAACTTATTTTGTTCCATGTTAAATAGACAAAACTTGTTTAGGGGTCATATTCTGGCAAGAACTTGTTTAGGGGTCAAATTTGCAAGGAAAGCGCGCTAAAAAACTTGTTTAGGGGGTAATTTTTGCTTGCAGGGTAAAACTTGTTTAGGGTGTCTGGAAAAAAATTGGTCACGCATGTGTACACCATTATGTTTGACTGGCCCCCCCCCCCCCCCCCCCCGGGTTCTGCATACCTCCCCACCTTCCTCTGAGATTTGCGGTTTGTGTAAAAATCACCTTTTTTTTCTCTATAGCACAGAATTACACAGTTTCCAATAGGCTTACTTACAAAACACGTCAAGATGGGTCAAAAGTATTCAGGCAACAATTGAATCGAAACCATCCCAATCTGGTTGATAAATCCTTGTTTACAATATTTGTCTGCAATAAAATTCAAAAACAGCTGATATCTGACCTAATTATACTTAAATACGGGGTCAAGGGTCAAATATGGCCGAATTCCCTTAAGGGGTCACTCACACCACTAAATAGAGCTCCTAAGGGATGTGTACAAAAACACTGATATAAAACTCTGATTTAGACCACTAAATTGCGAAATTGGACCCTGTAGAGTGATTTTTTCTTAAAGATGATCACATTTGCCCACCAAAAAGTGAATAAAATAGGTAGTGAACCTGCTCGATTTTCCAAAAATATGCCCATGGAGTTGACTACCTCTGTGACGAGCTTGGAAATGTTTCCGTAATCGCCAATGTTTCCAGTAAAAAGCACAAATTTGAAAGATCTCTCAAAATTTACTTAGGGATCACGTCAAAACTCGACCGCCCGGCAACCGCCGGTTACGGCCGGTTCGCCCGGTTCTCACAAAACGTGTCGTCTGTTATAATATACACACATAATGAGGTCAAATAGTAACACTCTGGTGAACACGACCGGTGATAGTGCCTCGTCACACGCGTGAGCAATAACATCTTGAAGTAATGGGCTCTTTTAAGACTTAAAAGTCTCAGTTGACAACCAGTACAATACAGCTATTGATTTTCGCTGGGGTTGGCTTTTTCAATCTGTTTATAGCTCAATTAACTTTTTAAAATCAATACCGAAAGTCTATGAATGTTGTTTTTTTATAGAACGATTATAGAGAGAGAGCTATTATGACCGCAAAGTAACAGATTGATAGTGTAAATTGGTCAGATTACAGCATTAAGTCAACCGGCGGTTGTTCAGTGTTGCATGCGCGAATATTCATATACCAGTAAAACATTTGACCTGAAAGAACCGGGCGGAACCGCCCGTAACCGGCGGTCAACGGGCGGTCGAGTTTTGACGTCTCCCCTTAGATGATATTCACAGGTTATAGTCAGGGTGCATGTAAGTGATGTCCCATTAATCATAATTAATCAAAATCATAGGCATGTACGCAATGGTATTACTGTCAAGTCTTTTTAATTGAGGATTTTGTGATGCATACTTTCCGATTTTAGTTTTAAACACCGTCCTTAAGGGTAGGGGAAACCCCATTTAGCGTAGTGCACCCTTACCAGTCCCATACAATGCGCTTGTTTACATATATACACCTAGCACAAAAAGTCCCTGACCAGGTGTGATTTGATGTTGGCTAATTCAAAATAGATAATCGGTACCAAAAATCTGAGATATACATTAAATTAGCAAATTTCTTCTCCGCAGTTTGATACCTCATTCAAAAAGATCGAATGGATAATTTTAAAGTTATGGCGATTTCAATGACCGCGCATAACAACAGCAAAGTTGCAAAGGTATAGGAAATCATTGATTTGTGTGTGATACTGTCATAACTCATGAGTGCTATCTGAACCAGCCACCTATCTGGATGAATGGGTCTGGATGGGGTGATTGTGACTAGCTGTTAAAATTAAACTGATTAGCTGTGAGTCCTTTGCGCACACATTTCACTGAGTAATCACACACAAATAAATGATATCCCCGGGGATATCGCATATATACCTAGTGCAACTTTGCTGTTGTTCCGGGATTATACGAATTATGTGTTGTTATGCGCGGTCATTGAAATCGCCATAGCTTAAAAATTATCCATTTGATTTTTTTTTGAATGAGGTATCAAACTGCGGAGAAGAAATTTGCTCATACAATGTATGTCCCTGTTTTTTGGTAGCGATTATCTATTTTGAATTACCTAACATCAAAGCACCTGGTCAGGGACTTTTTGTGCTAGGTATAGGTCTATGTATAACACCTTGAAATAAAGGGCATTCTTGCTCCGTTGCATTGTAGAATAAAATTGCTATAAAATACCATTTGGATTATCAAAGCATTTTTGTTTTTCCTCTATATTATTTAAATGTAATATAAACAGTTGTTCAGAACATTATGGGACAGATACTGTTTTATTTTGAATCTTAAATTAGGCCTAATACTTAATTAATTAAATACCTTTTTCGAAATATGATCAGAAATTGCTAAAAATTGATGTGTTTTCAATCACAATTCTGAAATTCGTGATTCATATTCTCATATATTGGTATCATATTAAAGCTGACATCCTCATCTTTCAATTGGCACCAGTCATGATGAAATGACATGTTTAAAAATAGAGATATCCTGAAAAACAATATTGTGGTGAAAAACGGATTAAAATTACAGTTTTTGGGCAAAATTTCATCAAAATCTAGATGTAGAAATTGCCAACACCCCATACAACATACAGTGGCATACATAAATATGATTCCACACAGTTGGAATTGCTCTTATAAAAAATGCCGATGAGATATTTTCTGAGCATATTTTTTATTACTGGCAGGCTCTCTGTTTGACGATGAAGGTTTTTTCATATCTTATTAAAAAGTGTGCTGTAAATATGGGAAATGTAATTGACTTTGTATCATATTATGGTATCATGGTATCATCAATGTTTGCATGTGATAACGTTATCCCGACATCTCAGATTCAACCCCACACAAAAGTAGCATGAACAGATCGTAATCATCCCCCCATATGCACTTTTTAACAAATTATCATAATAATATGTTGTGTATAAGTGGAAATTGATATTAAGCAAAAAGCATCTAAACATGATATTAATAAGGCTAAAGGTAAAGAGTTATATACAAAACAGAACATTAGTAAGTTAACAACTCGTGGAATACGCGCTATTTTTAATCTGAAACATCAAGCCAGCTATATAACAAGCGTTTACTGGAACTCCAAAGTAAAATCATTTGGGGAAATATTTGGTCCCTTCCTGTCAAAGTAACAATTGAGGGAGAAAATGAGATATTTCCAATTTAAAATTGCTACATCGTATTGCTACAAGTAATTCCTTTATAATATCTGTAAAAATGATTGATGATGACAATTACCATTTGTGTTTAGAGAAAGAAAATACTAAACATATGTTTTGGCTATGCCCATTATAAAAAGTTGTTGGCAAAATGTTGAATTATGGATAAATGATAATTGATACATTGAAAACTAGCATAAAAGTTGATTGTATGTATATTTAGGTTTTTCAAACCACTCTAGATATAGTGATAACTTATGTGTCATACTAAGTATTATTTGTTTCAAAATCGGTGTCTAAAGAGCAAACCCGAGATTGAAAGATTAAAACGTATTATTGACTCAAAGATGACAAAGCTATTTCTATAATATAACACAAAACAAGTAAGCAATTTTGAAAACAAATGAAAATAATTTATTTATAATGTGCCCTGCTTCCTCCTAAATGATTGCATATTTTTATGTTGTTTTCATATAAGGTTGTAAATATCTCTCTCATATGTCTGTCTTGTCTAGTCTTGTCTTGTATCATCTCGTCTTGTCTTGTCTGTATTTGTTTTATTGTCCCTTGTGAACATGTCACATTTACTTGTTTTATTGTCTTTATACATTTTGTGTTAATGATAGCTTTGAAGTGTATTTTGGCATACAATTATTTGTATGTTGCACACCGTTAAAAAACTAAATAAAAAACCCTAATAAAAACACACACACAAAAATAAAGCAAAAATATATGGATAATAATGGATTTGAATGAGCATAATAAAGAGTAAAGTGTCATTGTTCGCTTTAAAGTATTTGAGTGAAATACATCACTGGATTTCCAATAATTGTCTTTTTACCATGCTATAGATAGATATTTTATTATATGCAAGAAAAAATGTATAATGTTGAAAATTCGCCATTTACCCCCTGGGTTGACCCCGACGAGTGTTGCAAGAGGGGACAGAGCCCCTTTGCCATTAGAGATTTTTTGAATTTGTAGGTGGGGGGGGGGGGGGGAATAATTGACATTTTAAAAAAGTGTAACAAAAGCGGACAGGCACCCTCAAGGCGCGGGCAGGAGGGGGGGGGGGGGTGATAGGGGATGTGGCCACCTCAAGTGGATAATTTTTCAATTTTGGAACCCATTTGATGGTCTATATACTTTTGGCCAATATTTTAGTGAAAAAATATCACTTGATATCAAATTAACATTGTCCTTTTTACTAAAACATTGTGGATATACTGCTATGTCTTTATTTATCCCCCGGCTAACCCACGACGGGTGTGGTAAGGTTTTTAGCTTTTAGCTGCCTTTTAAGCATTTTCTTTAATCTCATTCAAATCAATAATACTCAAAAAATATTAAAATGATCCTTTTGTCTCATTTTATTCTTGAACTTTTGCATGGTAATTGTATCGTATGTTTAGTTGTTACTAATATAGAAAGAAAAGGCTTCTTTTCTGTAATTAAAAAAGCACAAAAGGTAGTCCAAAAACTTAAGTCGTTGGGCAAGGGACGGTGGTAACAAGGGGACTGCTGTAGGAAGGGTTTTTTTAATTTAGTACTCTGAAAACATGATTTCTAATTGTTTTTAGCTTTTATTTTGCATTTAAATTATTTCGTCTCGGGTCTTTTGTTACTTTGCTATTAATATTAGGCCCACGCCCCACCTCCACGCTTGATACTATCCGCGCTTGCTACTTCAAAAAAAGTCGCACAGTCAAAAAGTCGCACAGTACAAAAAACAACACCAGTGTTTGCCAATCCTCCGGGTTTTCATCAGTTTTCTCTATAACATTTTTCTTTATTATTATTTAGCCGACTGCTGCAAAAATGTGTCGTCCCGCCAAATTTCTCCGCACGCTACTGCCCTTTCCTTCTCTTTTCTTCTCATTTCTTCTCATTTCCTTTCCTTCCTTTTCTCCCTTTCTTTCCCTTCCTTTACCTTCACGATTTTCCGCTGCCTTCCCCATTTCCGGTCTATCCTTGGTGTAAGACAGCACGAAACTAACCTAGCACCAAATCCTCTATTGAGGGATTAAAGGATTATACAGCTTTTATTCAGTAATAGGTCCGGACACTAGTCTAACTTATAAATATCTTACACCAAGGATACACCCGATTTGACGGTCAACTTATTGTTCAGGGGGTGGGGGTGGCACTCTGCTCCCCTTGCAAAATCATTGTACACACGAGCTTCCGTCGGTACATTTGCGATTTTGACTATGCAATTTTTTCGGCCGGTTTAGAAGAAAACATCATCTGCAAAATTACAAAATCATGGTGGCACACGAGCTTCCGTAGGTACATTTGCAATTTCGCATTTATGTCTGCTCTGGCATTCCATACTATGCACGGGTATGCAAAATTAACTACGGTTAAGACCCACCCTTTTCAGCCTTTGCTCTCAACAACTATCAATCAAACATTCAATGTAATATTCATGGGTAATATTGTTTGTTAACCAATGTCACTCAAAGCCCTAGTTTGAGGTTTGTTTTAAAAGTAATTAGTCTTAATTTACAAGAGACAAGACCCATATTTTGTTCGAATGTTTTGCAAAGTTATGACTCAAGGACCCTCCCTTTAGGAGGTGTTGTGTTGGCAATAGTTTCGCCCCTTTATTTTGAACGTTCTTTTAGATCGAATACCTCTTGGATTCAAAATGCCAACCATACATTCATTTCCATTTCGTATGGACCCCCCCCCCCCCCCCGCCCCCCCCCCCCCCCCCCCCCCCCCTTCACCCCGGGATGCGGTCGAATTTGTGATGGGCGTGTCGAATACATGTATAAAGGGCCGAATTCATGTTGAACCAGAACTAAACGAAATCAGTTGTTCATCGTAGAACATTCCACCTGGAGCTATTAAACAGGCGACTGCTGCTTATGGGTTTATACCCTGAGATACCTGGTTTATCAGACTGTATTTTATGGTTTAGGCCTACAGATATCGTCAGAACAGGAACGGGACAACGGGGTAAGTCATAATGTATATAGGGTGTTCCTCAAAAGGGTACACATGATCAAGTAGGACCTACCGGCACTCCACACTGGGCTCATTAACAGGTGTGTATATTTTTGAAAAGTTGTCAGTTTTTCTCTCGGGACGGTACTTCTACATAGCAAATATCAATGTTCTTTCCATGTTCAGAACATGTTCTACACATGTTCAAAATTAGAACACAACAAGAACGTGTTCTATATCTGTTACAATTTGAACACCTAAAATGTGTTCCGCATGTATTCCATGTTTAGAACATGTTCTACACATGTTCAAAATTAGAACACCTAAAATGAGTTCTGCAACACCTGCAGAACGCATTTCATGTGTTCATTAATTAAGTGTTCTGAACTAGAACACATGCAGAATAGAGCATATGTGTCGTTCTCAGCAGTTATTCTGACACGCATGGAGGTAAAAAGCACTGGTCAAGTAGCTCTTAAAATCAACGAACTACTTAACTTTTCTCAACCAAACAACTGCGGTAATTTGCCCACTGTTACATTATCACTTACTTTTGGAGTGAGTCGATAACATGATATTTCGCTATGTTTAGTATCTAAATATACTTTCTTTGGTGTTTTTTTATCGATGATGATTTTACGCGTATTCGTTAATGTAAGTTTATATTTAATCATTATTTTTTTTATTGCAGATACAATTAATATTGAAATCATCATTAATTATCACTTCAACAATGTTTAAACTTAATACAATGTGATGCGATCTGTGAAAACCCGTCGGATGTCGCAAAATGTGAATAGGATTATGGGTAAAATAAAAATAAAATTATTTTATTTTATTTAGTAGATTTTTTTTAGAACATTAATATCATCTTTTATGAAAATCTTACTTAAGTCACTTTTCTAATTAACCTTATATCGTTATATTATTATAGCTTTTTATGACATCACAATCATCATTCACTCATAACTTTTGTTGTGTAGTGATCGTAGAAAAATGATCGAAATTCTGTAATCAGCACAGTTTTAGCTTTCTTATGATATGAATATCTCCAATATGAAAAATCGCACCATGTGGCGGGTTTTCACAGATCGCATTACAAATAATGAAAATGTATTGAATATTTTTTTCAACAAATTAAACACAACGTAAGTGGTTGGACAGACGTTGGGCAGAAGTCGGATTATACATTTGCCAACCAAACTTTCTGTTAGACCATTTTCACGCTCCCGGATTTATATATTGCTTACTTGGTAGAAATATATGTACGTTTACAAGTTTTATATAATATCTTTTAAAGTGCCGCACTTTGTATAGCCCATACGATACATAGTTTAAGATATACAGAAAGAAACAGTCGCATTGAAGTCGTCGGGCCAACGTTGACTTGCCGACCAAATGCCAACGTCATTTTGACGTTGATTTGCCATTACCCGATGTTAAACCCTGTTGAAACTCAACGTTGCCCCATCGGTGTTTACGCGTTCTGGATGTGTTCAGGACGTGTTCTCAAAATAGCCATCATAAGTCAATGTGTTCTGAACGTGTTCTATTGATGTTCTGACAACAATAGCTTGCCCAGATAGCAATACTACGTTGGGCCAACGGAAGCACTTACGTTGGCCCAACGTCAAAAAATGACGTTTGACCAACGTAATTTTGTCCGGCAAGCCAACGTTGGCATAACGTCAGTTGTTTGACGTTGGCCCAACATTGGCCCAACGTTCCCAGATAACAAGACTACGTTGGGCCAACGTACGAACGTTGGCAAAATGTTGGCAAAACGTTGGCCCAATCGTTACACACCACACACACACCGGTATAGACTATCGGGGTGACTGCATAAAGAGAGTGTTGGTAGATAATAGACCTGCTTAAGTGTTTCTAGAACTTCGATTCGAGATCTAAAACACGGGTGGGCAAATAATGGGAATTCTGGGCGATGCAGCAGAGCTACATACATCACTTCCTCTCGGTAGTTAACCGGTAACTTGTAATGGGAATTCTGGGCGATGCAGCAGAGCTACATACATCACTACCGATATGTAACTTCGATTAACATGTTATTTAACTATCTAAATACTATTTGTGGCGAGTCTGTCTGTCCGTCCAATGACTTCGGGTGCAGATCCCTGCCCATGTAATCGCTATGCACAGGGATCTTCGCCCCACGTAGACAACAAACTGTTGCTACGCGCTTGCGTATAAACAAAACAAAACATGGCGCACGCGATTGTCGGCGCACGCGTAATGGCGCAGACCGTTAGTGCGTACGCGTTCGTGGCGCAAACTGGGTATTTTCATGGGGCGGGTAAACAGTGTAAAAGGAAGCCGTCCGGTGGCTATGGGGCGGGTAAACAGTGTAAAAGGAAGGTGGCTAACAAGGATAGGAAAAGGACTCCAATTAACTTTAACTCCCGGGCGTGTTTTTGTATGCGTTACACTATATGCATATGATCAGGAGGTAAAAAAAGGATCAGATGGCGGGTTAGGGTTAATAAAGGAACTGGGAGCGTAAACCGTAGAAACCGTAGGCCTTCATCCAGGAACACGTTATGTATTAAACATGTTATTGTTAAAGTGATTGCGAATTGCTGTGGTATGATGTCAGTGCCTCAACATCGCGGACCCATCTACATATATGTATATATGCGCGCAGGCCACAACGGGCCCTCATCATGCCTATCATGGGATGTCTTTTATATAAATGGGAATGTTATAGGGACATGTATAAATATAAAGGGACGGTGTGAGCAAACATTTAACTCCAAATAGCTTTAACTCTCGGGCGTGTTTTTCCCGGTTTTTCCCGAGTTGAACTATGCATGCATGATCAGGATGAAAAGAGTCAAATCTCTCTGAATCTTAATCTGAATGGTAATCTCAACGCCTCCTTCAGAAGCCAAACGAGATGATATGGTGTGCGCATATATGTTGTTCTTTTAGTCTTCCGTTGGTGCTTCGTTGCGTCTGATGAAATCAGCAACGTTTGTCTTGAAAGTTTCAGGATTGTTGATGTTGACTAAGTTTTCAGGGGTGGGGTGGGGGGGGGGGGGGGGGCTTCAGTCTGCATGCGCCATGAATCAAACCCAGACCTTGAGCGTACAAGTAGTACAGTGTTGTTAAAGTTTAACACTACATGTATAGCGATTCGGATAGGCCCTAGGCCAATCATGGGATGTCTGTTATATAACTGGGAATGTTACATGTATATATCGGTGTGCGAAAACATGTGTGATTTAAATGCATATGATGTTTAGGCATGCCTACGGAGGAATAATCAATGTCGACACACAGTTCTCGATACTGGGCACAGACAGATCATGACGATCTACCCCTCCTCTCGCTGACTCTAAAACTAAAAGACCTCAGAACTTAGACCCCAATATAAAACCCTAACCCTAGGCCTAATAACACATGTACTGAATACGTGGATGCATATGGGGTAGCCTACCTGGATTTAAGGGCACATGAGGTTCCTGTATTATGGGGATTTGGAATATTAATGGCACCTGTGATAACTGAATTTTAAGAGTATACACATCCCATAAACCCCCCAACCCGAGAACCGCCCAACCCACGAACCGCGAAATCTAGTATAATATATCTTACATCTCTTATCATTGGTGTTTTTAATGTGGTTAGGCCAACGTTGGCTTGCCGACCGTCGCCTACCGACCAATTGCCAACGTCATTTTGACGTTGATTTGCCAACCAATTACCGACATAAAATGTTAAAACTCGATGTTGGCCTGACGTTGGCCCGACGTTGGCTTTCCGACCGCGACCTTGCCGACCATTGCCGACGTTGGCCCAACGTAGTCTTGCTATCTGGGTGGTCTTGGAATATTCTGACTCGTTCGGACGTGTCATGTGTTCTGCTTAACGTTCTGATAGTGTTCTAAAATAGAACACATCAGGGTTCACGCGTTTTGGATGTGTTCAGGAAGTGTTCTCAAAATAGCCAGCACAGGTCAATGTGTTCTGAACGTGTTCTATCGATGTTTTGGCAACAACTAACTCGGCCTTTGAACACATCGAGAACACATTCTGAAAACTTTCGGACGCGTCATGTGTTCTTCAGTTTTTGCAGTGTACTTATATATGAAAAAGGATTTTCTGGCATTTGGATTTGATGTTTATATCAGCTCCCGTATCAGCTTCAAGATAACTCAATTCCCCTTCAATGGCAGTTTGTTTCATGTTGGTAGAATGTGCATTTTATGCTTGTTTGACCAATGGCCACGAGCTAACGATAAAAGTTGTCTACTTTAAAAAAAAGAACCATATCTGTGTGTAATTGTTATATGAGATATGATATTCTTAAACAGCTAAGAAAGTGTAAGCAATCTCATTGGTTCTCAGAGAAATCGGCGACATCTATACTCCCTGTCATAATGCCTTGGACATAATTCCATCAAATCATGCGTACGTTCGAGTTGCGTACGTATGTGCGTAGGTGCGCATTGCAATACGTAGGCGCGAGTGTGCGTAAATACGGAAGTGCGTACCGGTTCCTTAAAACAAATAATCACGCATCCTAATTGGTCAATCGTGAAATCGTCACACGCCTTGATTGACGGCGCGTGACATTGTTCGCGCCTGTCAAGCATTTTGACGCCGCGCCCCGCAAACAACAACAGAATAAGCTCGCGTAAATAACGCGAATTATGCCCAAGGGACTATGACAGGGGGTATAGATGTGACAACTTAACACGGGGAGGTGGGGCCTACGTTCTAACAATGCGCCCGGCCTTCACAATGCGTGGTTTGCTCCATAACGCGCACTTCTGCAGTGCGTCTTTAGCGATTTTCCTGCGTTTATGCCGGCGCCGCGACGCTTACGCATGGATTACTCATCGCATGTGATTGGATGGAATGTTTGTGGGTTATTCGATCCTAGCAGGGGTAAAAGTTGTCAAATGTGGACAATAAAATGTACTTATTTCTTTGATAAATGTCTAAAATATGATTGTTTAAGAATGAGAGGCGGAGTTGTTCTACGCAAAAAATAATACTATCGAACGCATTTATGTCAGACAATATAACACGGGTACGGTCTAAAAACAATACCTTTATTCTCTAAATATATAGAAGTTATCCATATAATGTAGCAACAGAACGGGCGGAACGGGCCTCAAGATTCGCACCCGCCCTATTCTACATCAATATAGAGTTGGTCGACTTCAGGTCATAACACACATTGTGTTATAATGATAATCATGATAAGTGTATAATTTGGGGCGGGGCTTTCCATTCGAATAATTCAGTGCGTACCAGGTGCGTACGGTCATCGCATTAGCGTGCCCTACACAAAGTCGCCGGCGTATGCGTTGTGCGTATAACGCAGCGTTGCCAGTGCTAACGTACGGAACGGAATAGATTAATTCGAAGCAGGAACTTTGTAAACAGCTCGCTGGATTCGCCGATTTTATAAAGGGGGAAATTTGTTGTTGTTTGATTAAAATAAATCTAACAAAATGCGTTTTATTTTATAATAAAAGATAAAAATAACCAATAAACTAAATAAGAATGAGAATAAAATATAGTTCGTAGATGTGTTGCTATATACGATGGTCATAGGCTGTACCATATTTGTGTCGTCGTGTATCGGCGACCATATACACAACTCCAATGGTACAGCCTATTTAGCCTATAATACATAATGCACATTATATAAGACCATCGTATATAGCAAATCAGCTACGAATATTTTATTCTCTAAATATTGAATGTTTGCGCGATATAAACTGAGCCAATAAAGTATCGAAACACTTACAAATGGTCCGATTTATCGGAACCTGAATTAGTATGCAAAAAAAATAATTAAATAATTCGATTCACAGTTATCTTCTGCGCATTTTGACACCTCTTTTGTTACGCTATGATGTTGTTTGGCGGATTTATGGGCACTTGAGTGGCTTAAAGTTGAATTCTAAAGTTGCAAAAGCTCCTATAAATTCACCCCAATTCCAGAAAGGAACTCGCACAAAGCATCACACACAGACAAAATTAAGACAAAAGACACCAATTTGTTCTGTTTACTTAACCATGACAATTAATGATTGATTAATTATTGATTTATGCCTCCCATCTCTGACCCTTTTGTTTTGTTATTGAAAATTAATGCTGATATTCATTGCAATCGATTTATCCAACACGCGACATACACATCATTTTAAAAAGGCGGGCAAAAATAATGATGATCTTATTCGTTGCTGGAATAGGGGCTTTTGCAACTTTAGAATTCGACTTTAAGCCACTCAAGTGCCCATAAATCCGCCAAACAACATCATAGCGCAACAAAAGAGGTGTCAAAATGCGCAGAAGATAACTGTGAATCGAATTATTTAATTATTTTTTTGCATACTAATTCAGGTTCTGATAAATCTGAACATTTGTAAGTGTTTCGATACTTTATTGGCGCAGTTTATGTAAAAGTGTAGCGCTCGGTCCAAATTGGATTGTTCAATTTCACTTGTGCTATAGGGGTGATAACTTTACTGACCTAATATTTCTCGCCTATTTGGAACTGATTAAACTATAGTATCGAATAACCCACAATTATTCAATCCATGATTCCGTACTATGAGTACGCCATGCGTTGACGCACTGCAGGAGGGTGGTCACGCTAATTAATATACGCCGTATTATGGTGATATTGTATCACACGTGTGATCATGCAAATGTCGCCGAATAATCTGAGAACCAATGAGAATTGCTTAAACTTTCTTAGGGATCACGTCAAAACTCGACCGCCCGGCAACCGCCGGTTACGGCCGGTTCCGCCCGGTTCTCACAAAACGTGTCGTCTGTTATAATATACACACATAATGAGGTCAAATAGTAACACTCTGGTGAACACGACCGGTTGATAGTGCCTAGTCACACGCGTGAGCAATAACATCTTGAAGTAATGGGCTCTTTTAAGACTTAAAAGTCTCAGTTGACAACCAGTACAATACAGCTATTGATTTTCGCTGGGGTTGGCTTTTTCAATCTGTTTATAGCTCAATTAACTTGTTAAAATCAATACCGAAAGTCTATGAATGTTTTTTTTTATAGAACGATTATAGAGAGAGCTATTATGACCGCACTAAGTAACAGATTGATAGTGTAAATTGGTCAGATTACAGCATTAAGTCAACCGGCGGTTGTTCAGTGTTGCATGCGCGAATATTCATATACCAGTAAAACATTTGACCTGAAAGAACCGGGCGGAACCGCCCGTAACCGGCGGTCAACGGGCGGTCGAGTTTTGACGTCTCCCCTTAACTGTTTTAAAAGCATTCTTCATATAGAATAGCACACATTTAACTTTTAAAGCGCAGTGCACAACCTTTGAGCATTTTAGATCGGAATAAAGTAAGAGCAACAAAATAAACGTCAATTGAGACTTTGAGAGCCAATTTAGTTATTATGAAGCTCATATAAATATCAATTAGTAAAACTAAATGAACAGCAAGATAAAATGACAGTGACACAACCTGTTTTAGTGCCGATATGGTTGATCGGCCTATATTTCGATTTAGTAAAAGCAATTGCAATCAAACCAACTGGATTACAGTTATCTACTACAGTCACAGTTATCTACTACAGTCATCAAAAAAAGTAACTAACAGGTAACAAATGGACTTTTAACTCTAAAAAATATATATCCTACCTAAAAATATTAAATTATAAAGTTGTTGCAACATTTATCTTCTTTAATATGAGATATTGCACGCTAAGATCGGTTGAATATTGAAGAAGTGACAATCCAGAATGTAAGGTAACGTCACAATTTAATTTTCACACTTTACATTTCAACACGGGGGAGAGTATGACAGGTAGCGTGTGTGTGGCATATTGATCCATCGGAACAATACGGCCGACTGTCCAACCTGCGCATGCATCCCCAATTGCACTACCGGTAATCGATAAGGTACCCGTAGATGGGTCCGCGTTTAGAAAATAAAAATGTGAATATGAAAATCAGACTTTACCTTAGATTTGGGAGTGTCATTTCCTCAATAATCACCCGATCCTAGCGTGCAATATTTCATATTAAAGAATACGATTTTTTCAACAACTTTATTATTTAATATTTTAAGGTAGGATATATATTTTTAGAGTTAGAAGCCCATTTATTACCTGCATAGTTACTTTTTTGATGACTGTATAGCTTTTTTATATCAATACAACCATACCTTTACATTTTGTTGCCGTCCATACCATGCAGTCTAGACACTTATACTTCCTTTTGATTTCCCCTGGAGCACCCCTTGCATATTGCAGGCCTAACGACAAGAACAGGCAGGCAGGCTTATTTCGCAAGTACGAAATCACTTATCAGAGTCAACCGGTTGAGACCAGAGATTATCAAAGCATGAGGGATGATCTTCTGTATTGAAATAATGTACAAAACGTATACTATGAGCGTGTTTTAACTGGGGAACTTAACGGTAATTACCGCTATAAGTTGCCCAGTAGAAACAGCCCGATAACGATAATTAACGCGAAGTTTTCCAATGGCAAAACCTGCACAAACCAGGTTTGTTAACGGTAATTAACGCTAACTTGCCCACTAGAAACAGCCACCCGTTAAATCGCTAAGTTCTTGTAACCCGGACCTATACACGTTCACGCTGGATGCTATACGCATTGTGAGGCAGTCTTTTTCAGTGGGGCGGCATTGTTGGTATAACAAAAGGTCAAATGTCGTGGCCCAGTCGATTAGGACGCTTATAAACTTAGCGGTAACTTTTCGCGACTAGAAACGAGGGCCTTAAAAATGTAGCGGTAATTACCGTTAAGTTAACTTAGCGTTATCTTTCCAGTGCCCCAGTAGAAACACGCTCTATGTCTGTCTTGTACCTACCTGTACGACTTGCATGTTTGAAAAGCCCGCTAAGAAATATGGGTACTGATACCCTGTTGCGAAAACGACTGGTCTCTATTATACTGGATGTTTCAATTTAAATGTCACTGTTCAGACCCAACCGTCATCAACAAATTGCTATTATTATAAATGATTACGCCTAAAGTTGCGAATTATCCATTGAAAGACCAACATTTGGTTCAATAAGTGTTAATTTTTGACGCATTTTGTCTCGCAAAGTAAATTTTCAGTTTTATCAAAGTAATCTAAAGTGAAACCAATAATTATCTTAAATATGTGTTTATTGTGATTTTATAGCAACAGACGAAGGATGGCTGATCTGCGGCTGATAGGTGGCGCTATTGTTCTTCTACTGTTGGGATTGACCAGCACTGTCAGGTAAGCATTTTATTGTTTTAACATTTATACAACTGAACACCTGAACAAATCCATGGCTACCATAGATTTAAAAATAGAGATCCAGTATGCCGCCGCCATTTTGAAACCATCATGGGGACCAAATTGGAGGTATGTCGGTATTTTCCGTAAATGCTCGTGAGCATTCGGAAAGTGTCATTCTTTCCGCGTATTTCAAACCATGATCCAACGCGTACGCAGTCACTGCCAAAAATAACGCGGATATTTATTGAGTTGCGCGATCAACGGTCCGACGCTTCACTTCGGTTTTCTGCAGGCACGATAGGCACGCAAACCGGGAAATTAACTTGCAACAGTGACAATAGGCCAAGTTTAATATTACGCAAGTCTTAATTAACCTTGCATATGTCACTACTGAATCTCATACAAACAAGTAAGTTATCAAATTATTGAAAACCCATTGTACGGCCCTGGACCGTACAATGATATTACAGGGATGAGAGAAGTACCGTGTTTCAGATTAGCTGCCATGTGAACTTTTATATAAATGTAAGGAGGGACACAGAAGAATTTCGGGTCATTCAATACAACATGGTGAATTATCTCCAAATTATTATTAGGCCTACCCCAAATAGTTTCTTCTAAAAAAGCAGCAAGCGAAATTATGATAAATCTACAAGCACCCCTGGCATGTTGTCAATTTTGGGGTGGAACTACGAGCCCAAAGTGCAACTTTTGAAAGTTGTTGTATTAAGATATTCCAACTTTGAACTTCAATTTGTTATGAAAACTGGTGCTATTTCAGATTTATTAAAATCAGAAGTTCAGTCAAATTTTGAGCAAAGTCGCCGATATGGTATCTTTAGACCAGATTTTAGTTTTTAGAATTAGCCAGACAGGGTTAAAAGCTCGGTAAAAGTTAACATGTGGCAAGACTGTTCAGTAGTAGTCGTCTGCATTTTGGCTAATTAAAGGTATGTTATGTGATCTTCATAGAAATCCTACAGCTTATTTATGGTGATCTTTCCAGGAAACGCCCTCAACATCGAAAAAAAAATTGAAAGCAGACATTAATATGCGTGGAAAGATTTACATTTCTGATCATAAATCGTACATACATTTTAAGTTACAGGGCGATACGATTCTTAATTACTTCAAAATCATGGTTTTAGATTAAAAATAAACTGTCGGGATAACACGACAGTTTATATTTTCACTCTAAATTCACTATAAAATCTACTTTCTAAAAAAAATCATGAATAGAGGGCGCTCTCTGGAAAAGATCACATAATATGCCTTTAAGCCAGGTCCCGACACGGTGGTCAAGGATGTCCATGGAGCGAGCGCTATAGCTTCATGACCCATGACCTGTCAACCTGTCAAAAAATATATTGCAAAATATACAGGTAACTGAATGCAAAGGACTGGATTTCTTATTTTCCATCACTGCAATGGATATAAAATCTATGATTAAGTTATAGCATGTCCTATTCATATTCAGACAAGAAGAATGTGTGATGCATTGAAAATGTTGGACAACATTGATCAAGATTTTTTTTTTAAATATTCATTTACCGAAAGACTCCTTTTTGGAATAGATTTGAGAAGAAAATTTGATAAAATAATAGTATAATAATAAATCAAATAGAGAACCTCAGGCGTATGAAATCTTGTAATACGTATACCGGTCGTTTTAGTAAAGCATAAAAGGTTTTATGGGTCGATCTAACCACTAATTGTATATTGGGTAATTTTCAGTGAAAATCAGCTACCAAGCTGCTTCGTTAGATAAGACCCTTCCTTGTCAATGTCCCTCTCTGAACAACTGGTCTGCGATGGGCGCTGTGGTGTATGTACCAATAGGGCTCACACTCACTTTGACCGCTCCCCATCGGATGGGAGCGGGTTTTTTGCATTGCAAAGTATCAGAGGGTGTTGTTTAATTGTGTGACAGTGAACACACGGTATACGAAGTAGACTACCAAGATCGTAGCAAGAGTGAGCTATTTTATACATACATACATACATACATACACCCACCCCTACATCCCTACACCCCTACTGTACATACATTGCATAGTCGAGCACCAACCCATGTGAGGACCCGTATTAAAAACACGTTTAAAAAAGTATAGAAGTTAATACAGTCAATCTGAGGACATTTATTTTTTGTACCATACATGTAGGGACATTTGTATGGTATGTGTAATGACGTCTAATGGAGGACATGGCCATGCACCCTTAGGGGGGGGGGGGGGGTAAGGATCCAACTTCTATACGTTTTTATGCAGGAAAAAGGAGAGGACTTCAAAAAAGGGCCTCACTTTTTTCTTCTTTTCCTCACATTGCCGGCTGGTAGGGACAAAGGTCCTCGGATTGGCGGGTTCAACATAACACAGCGCCCTACCTTGGGCATTAACGGTACAGTGCCCCTGAAACCTAGGGACATGAGTTTTTGTGTACACAGACCGGGATGATCCCCTACTCTTTACGAAGGAGTCTGTGACCTTTAACGTGCTCGGATTTCGCTCTTTTGATGCACGAGACCACCATTTCTACGTGACTTCTGAACCACGAGGCAATTGAGACTAAGTACCTTGCCTAAGGATACAAACATGTTGGCCGTAGCGGGGCTCGAACTCACAACCTTTATAGTTGCTTGGTGATCATGTTGCACGGAATCTTTGGTGATCACTCATTGGAGTGTCCAAAATTGTTCGTAAAATTTGCATTAGAATCTCTTTGACAATATCCAAGAGTCAAGTTTAACAAATTTGATAAAACCAAACCATGATTATGATTAGGACCTCTTGACCTACACTCTTAGAAGGTCAGGATCAAATACATGAGTAGATTTCCGGCTCACTTTGTTTTGATCCTTTAAGGATCATTTTCGGATCGTTTTGATCCGTTTTCGGATCGTTTTGATCCGTTTCCAGATAGATATCAACAAACGGATCAAATTCACCTTGATCAACTTTGATCTGATTTCCGGATCAATTCGATGAAACAGTTCATTGGTCAATGAGTGACTGACGTCACTCTTTCGCAAACCGATAGACGACAAGCAGACGATCTTTTGAATTCGGTCGCCACAGTTGAAACAAGGGTGAAATACCGCGGTAAGTTATCCAGTCTAATCTGTAAAATGTTACATGATTTTGTCGGTAAAGTAGTTGCCACCAGTACGATTTTCGGTCAAAATGCTCCTCACAAAATGTCACGATCACTGCGATGTACTAGGCCTACACGATGTAGTAAGCTTACTGCACTCGATATATAGTCTGCAGTGTGCACCCGGGGGTGGGGGCACTCAATCAATATTAGGTTTCACACCAGGCTCCATCAAAAATACCCCCCTTTTTTGGCCCGGTGTCACCGAAAGACCCTTGCATGCATGCTTGTTTTTACAATCTGTCACCCAATGACCCCCTATGTTTTCACTTTTTCTTTGATTCAGTTTGATCCAGTTTGATCCTGGAGTAGGATCATAAGCTACAGGTACATCCGATTAAGGATCATTATTTTGATCCGTTTCAGTATCATTTGACAGAAATATTTGATCCCATTTCGGATCAAACTTTTTGATCCTGCTTGTCGGATCACTTTGATCCGGAAAGGGTAAGCTCATATGTGATACCGCTTCTGGATCAAAATTGATCCTTTTCGTCTCATATTTGATCCTGACCTTCTAAGAGTGTACTATTTGAAATGAAAGACCCTCTGCCGGGCCCTCTGCACCGTCACCCTGCACGCTCAATTCAATCAGTGGGCTCTTTAATGACGCCCGAGGAGTGGGATGTGAATGTGATCACCAAAAAAAGAGTTTGTAACACCTCCAGAGCTGAAGTACCGATATAAAAGTATTTTCGATACATAGAGTACTTGTTCTGTTTATCCTAAATCAAATATTGATTGTGCAGATCGTCGCGTCGTCCAACCTCCTCTGATTTTGGTACCAGGATGTCAACCTTGAAGTAAATGGCCGTTCTACGAATTCGACGTTCGATCTCCGGTTCAACGTGTTTATTTACATTTAATTTACCAAGAATTTGGGTAAATATAACAAATTATTTAATCGTCTATGTGTGTTACATATAATTTAGAATACAACATGTAAGGTGTTTATTTAATTTCAGCTTGGAATGTTCGTAAAAATAGCATGTACGTTTCCGGGTGCATGAGTTGCAGAATTCGGAAGCATCTGTCAAAAATATACGTTCGTTGCGTCGAGCCCATTTTATTTTCCTGGATGTGTTCTCCCAATCCCAGCAGAACATTACAGAACTAAAACACCTTTACCTAACTAAGAAATGTTGGCAATATCCTCATATAGGTCTTACATACGGAATAAAGCACAAGGCAGCAATTGTTTTGCAGTTGATTTACATTGTAAAACTGATAGCTGCCTTGTTCTTTATTCCGTGTGTAAGACCTATTTGAGGATATTGCCGAAATGTTCTAGATTAGAATCTTTAATTTTGCGCTAATGCTTTTAATTGTCAATAGGGTATACACTGACTAATTATACAGTAATTATAATAAGTCGACACGGTCATCCGGGTGCTTCGTACATTTTGTTATTGTTTTTGTACAGTTTGCCGTTGACCACGTCATAAGACGTTTTAACAACTCGGGTTTACGCTCTGTTCATCCATGCAGTAGATCGACCCAAGCGATCGCGTCACGGCGTGTAAGAGACCTTTGGCTTTGTTTACCTCTTTTACGTCAGTCCGTTGGCGTGTTGACCTATTAGGCCCCTTGCAATTAAATGTGAGTTTACTGTTGCCCGCGCGCGTCCAAAAGTCACCCGCGTGATATATGTAATATTTTAAAAATATTTAATTATTTCATTGTTTACAGCTTTTTCATAAGCTTTTTAACACTTTTCTGACGATAAAATTAGCCGATGAGCCGCATTGCAATACTTCCGGGTTGGGAAAACATTTCTGGGAAGTAAAAAACTCTGCACGAAACTGTCAACTGTCGCTCTGTATTAAAATGTGTGCATTTGAAGCATATTCGTAGGCACGGCAATTGATTACTGCGCAATCGCTTCAGCACATGACGTCACATCAAAACCGCCGAACTTCTTTGGAGTTTCCTAGTGCATTCTGGGTAATATTTCAGGTTTGTTTACGATCGCCATCTTTAAAATTCTCCGAGCTAGCGTTACGAAAAAAAAATTACAAACATCGATCGAATATCTCATTAATATTCAAAATAGGGATGCAAATATGAGTAGACTCCTTTATAAAAGAAACAAAATGCAAAGCCAAGGCAGTAGGTGGTGGTAGGACATAATTAACAGCATTTAAATTGTATTCGTACCTTGGATAATAGTTGACAACGCCGACAATATTAAATCAGGTGACTTTACCCCAAAATATTACAATATTAATATTAAATAGTCACCTCGTCCTGCTTTTCAAAAACGCAACAGTAAACTCACATTTAATTGCAAGGGGCCTTAGGTCGAAACGGACTGTCGTCACGCGCCATTGACTACATCACAAAAGAGGTAAACAAAGGTCTCTTGCACGCCGTGACCAGTTTCCGAATTAGAAAATAAAAGCACAACAGCAATATTTTCTAGAAAAATGGATTTTCCCCCTTAAAAATGGCTGAATATCACAATTTTACATGCACACAGGCAAATGTTTACATGCACAGAGCCAAAGTTACATGCATTTGTGCATGTAAAACCCCTCTATTTCGAACACTGGCCGTGACGCAATCGCTTGGGTCGATCTACTGCATGGATGAACAGAGCGTAAAACACGAGTTGTTAAAAGGTCTTATGACGTGGTCAACGGCAAACTGTACAAAACAATAACAAAAGGCACAAAGCACCCGGATGACCAGGGCCACCTTTACTATAGATTTCGAGATTTCGAGCATTAGCCTAGGCTATAGGCTATAGCCTAATGCTCGAAATCTCGGATCATACTAGCCGGTCGCTGGCCGGTCGCTGGTCGCGTGCGGCGTACTACTACTAGTAGTAGCTACAAAATCAAGCATTGACTTCCTACGTCGTATTTGTTTCAAACAACAAAAATAATTTCCTGGTAGTGGTAGTTAAATTTAAGTTTACCTTGCTGGGAGAGCGTTTCTTACCGAATGTAATGGTATCATAATTGATGGTATGATTTCTCCATCAATTCCGGAGATTTTGAAGGTTTTTTAACGACCCTCACGAGGAACGGATTGGGAATCTTCTTCACGGCGCCCTCGATCATTTGACAGTTTTGTATTATCTACAAGTTACTCACACTCAACAACTTATTTAACCGATTCTGAGGCCCTATACGCAATCACTTGAACATGCATTTCCTTTGTATACAATAGGAAATCGATACTACTTGACACTCGAAAATCAACTTCTGTGTGTGACTGTATAGGCGTGCAGTATGCCACGCTATAACAAGTCTAAATAACTTCGCCTTATAATATTTTCGTAAATTTCTATCATGATAATTTGTTATTATGTTATATTTCTAATATATTATAACCAAAAGAAACTGAAAGCGTGTGGACTGGGTATGCATGGCCTGGAAAAGAAGAAAAAAATTCCGGCAAGCGATTTCAAATTTCCCTCCAAAATGGAATGCATTTCTTAATGAAAGAGTAACATTTCCCTCCAAATGCCAAAATTTCCCTCCAAATGCTCAAATTTTCCTGCAAGGAGCTTTCCGTATTGCCTACTTTTTCAGCCTGTGTGGGTATGTTTCCTTTATAATAATGTCAAACTAGACGAAATAAGTTACGTTGACATTTTAAAGATAAACAGGTTATTATTGAGTTGAGCGGGGTGTGTGTGTGGGGGGGGGGGGCATGGGGAAAGGTTCGCGAGATGACGGGACTAATTTGTGTCTCTAGTATTACTGTGGGACCACACCACCACTCACTGAATAAACAGGGAAATTATACAAAAAAGTTTCTATTATGATAAATCATTCAAATTTCAAATGATTATAAAATTAAAACTGAGTCTGGAGGCTGAGGTTTCATTTCTACCTTCACCACCCGCCGATTTCCCCACCACACAGGCCCGCGGCACACAACATGCCTCAGTCATAATTTGTTTTATTTTAACATTTACGACGAACTCTTATAATTGATCGATCTTATACCGTAAAGTGATCGACAAGTGTGCATAATTCGGCACTAACACAAGAGCTTGCAAAAGTGCATTTCCGTTGACTAAAATTGCCTTCAAATTTCATTTATTTCCCCTTCGATGCCCCATATAGTGTTTTTATTACTGGAAAGAGAAACTGATGAACTTTCATTGCCACTAATAACATTTCTCGGCGATGAATCGGAAAATTCGCCAAATAAGTTGACCAAAAACCGGCTTGTATTTCGTGAAAAATTGTACATAATCAAATTGTTATAAAATGCTTAATTTACGTCCGATTTATGTAGTTTTTTCGGTAATTATTAGGATTTTTATTTCTTAACAAACACTTCACGACCCCGGGATCATGTAATCTCATTATCAGGGGTCAAATGCCATTTTTGTATATCGAACCCGTGTGACGACGTCACTGTGAACGATGATTTTTTTAATTTTTAATACTGCCCTCACTCGTCAGAGTCGAATTTGTTGTGATCGATGTGGATGGCTGAACACGTAAAAGAGTGTACAGCTCCTATGGGCCTTGTGCCCTAAAAATACTGAACTGATGTCAAAATGGGCGGCAGCAATATGACCTCGTTCCATAACCTCCGTCTCACACAGATTTCCGGTTGCGCACCACATTTCACTGGCCAATATTTACCGGGATATTTCCACAATTAATATAACATTATCCAAGACTAATTAGGCCAAGTAAGGCCAAGTAAAATAATAAACATGTTACTTGTCCGGACTTTTTAAAAAGTTGGTGAGGGAGGCCCTCATTATTTGTTATTTTCCATTTTTTTGTTATTTTTTTCCAAGATTGGCACCATGTCCAAGATGGCCGCCATAACATATTTAGAGATGGTCTTATGGTGTCATTTAAGTTTATTAAGGTGCAATGTAGATCAACCAAATGATATCACACTGTCCACTTGTCAAGAAAGTTGCTATTAAATATCACAAACAATAATTTGCAGCTTGAATAACAAATGAATAGTGTGTGGATCAATTTAGAATTGTTTGATTCCACCAACTATAAAATTGATTTCGCATGCAAATGAGCATGCAAATAAAGCAACACATATTAAACAATGTTAAAGTTTATTCTTATGCCAAATGTCTAAGTGGCAATAACACTATTTTTTGACAGCACTAAATTTAAAAACCTACGGGAAAAAACTTTAAAGATCCGCGCTAAATATTGATAATAAAATTGACTATCGGCATCGCTGGCTCCTAATGTTGAATACGATTTATTCCGTTAAAATAAACTATCGGGTTCCAAATTGATCGATATTGATTTCAAAAGTGACATTTTAATTCAGTATATTGAGTGTACATTTTATTTATTAAATATGGCAATAGAAGTGTTGCCTGTGAGGCTGTGACATGATATTAAAAATGTTTATAAATATTTGTAGTTTATTGTGATTTTTTGAAATTATTTTGACATTTTTAGTTTAAAAAAGATTACTGTTTCAGTTCGTATGCAGGTGACTTTGTAATAAAAGATAATTTATGTATGCATGATTGCTATATAATAACACATGGGATTTGGATGCATTGCAATAGCGTTAATGTACAGGTTTAACACCTTTTCTTACCAGATCACCTGCACGTGTGAACTAAAATCGTATTTTTTTCTGACTTGAAATGTTAAAATTTATTTCAATTTTTTAAAAATTATTCTATTGTAATATCATGTAACAGGCAACACTTATCTTACCATATTAAATGATAATTTACTGGATTTAGGCATTTTTCAACTGTTAAAAGCATTCCAAATTGTATGTCTCTGCTGTCTAGAACAAAAAAATATCTCTTAATGATTTGAGGCACTAAGATAGAGATTACATGAACATGTCATGAGTTTAACATGAGGGGTCATATGGGGTAAATAGAGGTCATTTTTGGACAAATTTGTACTCCTAAAATATAAAACGTAAAAAATAAAAAATAACAAAAAAAATCGGTGCGGTGTCCAAAACCGGAGCGGGCGGGGACGAGTAACATGTTTATTATTTTACTTGGCCTAAAACAAAACAACAGTTGATCGTCCGGACTTTTCAAAAAAAGATGAGGGAGGGGCTTTTTATTGTTTTGTTTTTTTCCAAGATGGCCGTCGCCTTTTTGAAGTAAAGATTTTACAGTCTGAGCCTCTTTACATTGTATTGCATTTATTTAATGTACAGATACAGTTTTAATAAAGTTTTTCTGGAGCAACTTATTAATAGTTTTACATGCAATTTGTCGAAAAGTTTTACTATAAAAAACCCGATTAAAAACAAAACAAAGTACATCCCTGACTAATGTTACATGCACTGGTGCATACATGTATATGTTTTTTTAGTAATATATGTGCACCTGGGTAAATCAAACCCTGCTGCAAAGATGAGCCAAATAATGGCATGCATTAGTTCCTGTAGACTGTGGTACACAATTTTATAATCAAAACAAATAAATGTCGATCATTCCCTTTGCTTACTATGCGGCTTCTGCCTGACCGCGACATCATTATGCGCCTATTAGGAATGCAGTGCATCGCACGACAGCGTTCAACCTTTGGATTAACGCGAGCGCTTGGATTGTGATGCTAGGATCAACAATTATTTGTTTTGATTATAATATGCATGACGTTTAACCTGGGGACCGCACCAAAAAGTAAGAGCCTTTGAAATATCACTGTTTCTGTGTGTGTGTAATTAATTGCCAATAAGCAGGTAGTCTAGAAAATAAACTATAATTCTTTGCTAAATAATTTTCTATCCGAGTATCTTGCTATGCACTACATTCCAAACCAATAGGTGCATAATGCTGTCGCGGTCACACAGAAGCCGCATAGTACGCAAAGGAATAGTTTGAAACGATCAGCAATTATTTGTTGTGATTTTAATATTGTGTACTACAGCCTACAGGATCTCTGCATCCTATTCAAACTGTTTAAAACATTTTGCTGTTTTTTGACAACCTACAAAAAAATGTGTGTAGGTATATTTACATTCGTTCATCAAATCTTTGTCACCAATTTCAAAAATGTCAGTCAGGTCCATAGAACAGTGTTTTGTTTTTGTTGCCTTTCCTCTAAATGTAGGTCTACTGCAATTACTGTTCAAAATTAACTTCTATTCAAAATGTTTGACTTAATAAATGCAGATGCAGAGCTGTTCATATTGGACCATGTGAACCTCAACAAGGTTGCGTCTCACCATGACAACAGATGATACCAACAAGGATCACCCTGGTGACATAATGCCGGAGGATCATCACCATCTCTGCAATATATCTGTCTCGTCAAAGGTGCAATTATCCCCTTCATCTGTATTAGATACTACTACACAGAAAAATCACACCGTTCCGGTAAGATCAGATTATTTGTAATACATGTATTAATCAATAAGATGGCACCGTATCAATCCCCTGTAGCACCTTCTCTATTTCGGTGTCAAATCAACCAATGGTGGTACGGGTCACCTCTCAGATTTGGCTAAAATTCATTTCTAATATACATCTATAGGTATAATGAATGTAAAATATAACATTCTAACTCCAAGTCGTTTCGTTATTATGGCTATTCAAAATATGAAATGGGTTGCCAAATTCAGCTGTCATGACAGTCAGAAAATAGTCAAAATACCCCAAATTTAAAAGAGTTGCCTGACCATGAAGGAGACGAGTCTCCAAATAACTGTTTGATTCATATGAAGACCTAACAACTGGTGTGAGTTTAAAGACTGCTTATTAACTGTTGCGAAGGTCAAAGGTCACAAAGAATGTCTGGCGTTTTTCGATATTTTCTGTCTGGAACCCACTTTAGACGCTTGCCAACCATTGATTAAAGCCTTTTAAAACAATTTTAAGGATGACCTTTCGTGTAAAATAGAAAACATCAATATGGAAAATGGGCCAGCAATCAGAACATCTACCTTCAAATGAGTCAGGGCTCTATCATTGCTTGTGGGTAACAACATGTGAATAGTCCAACAAAAATGCTTATAAATGAGAAAGAAAAGAGAAGGAAAGAATAAGATGCTTATCTGCCCCTAATGGAAATACATGTACCACCCTTTCTTTGAAATAAACCTTTAAATAAGAAATTAATCTCATTATCAATTAATTAAGATACGTTTTTTAACTTTCGTCTTTCAGGAGCATTCACCATGGAAGAAAGTGTTGGCATCACTTGTGTCAGGTGCAGTCGCAGGTGCTGTCGCAAAGACTGTCATTGCTCCCTTAGACAGGACAAAAATTCTATTTCAAAGTAAGTCGTTCTTGTATTAGGCATTCAACAAATACAACATGGAGCGGAATAGGTAGCCAGTCACGTCATCCAACACTAAGGGCCAGTAGTTTTCACTACTTTCCAGAAATGAACCATGTTGTATTTGTTTTATTACACCTCATAATTATTTCATTTTCTAAACTAAATTTAAAAAAAAGCTTACGTTGCTCCCGCGTAGTAGCCCTACGTACAGGCTATAAGCAATACACGCATAGCGAGCAAGAAGGCGGACTCATTCCCCTGGCAGTAGAACAATATCATCGAAACCCATTTCCTATTCTTCACAATAATTGTGGCAGAAGTCACAGATTTGTGTATTATTACATGCTTGTTATATAGATGCAGCATCTTAATTATCCAAAAGAGGCCTCAAATCTACGTCTTTTTAGTTCGCGAATTTCGTCGGCAGATATTTAGCAGACGACGCCATGTTTGTTGTTGTCAACTTCGGACTTGTTGATTAGTGGGACGGTATTCGAAACTTCCGCATATAAAAAAGCTTTCGGCAGATTTTTAAATGATTCCAACTGTGTTATAAATTAAGCAATCAAAAAAGAGGATACCCTTATAATACAGGGTGAGTCAAAATAGTCAGGTCCCGTTTTCAAAAAATGGGGGTGGGGGGGGGGGGGGGGGTTAGGACATGTTTTAGTCCAAAACGGCCCGAAAAAACGCTTTACACAATGGGAAATGGGACGTTTTTCGGAAAATTTGGGTTGGTGGGGGCGTTTTCACAAAAAATAGGTACATTGGTACAAAAAAAAGGTACATTGGTACAAAAAAAGGACTTTTGTCAGATTTGGGGTGGGGGACCCCCCCCCCCCCCCCCCTAGTTACGGGCCTGGCAACATGAATAGTGCAGGTAATTGTTTTCATTGTTTATGAGAGTAGACATACTTCTTCATACCTGGTGATGTTTTCACGACAATATCATATTCCACGCCAGATTTACAACATATTTACGAAAAGACGCGTAATCCAAAGTGTTCCAAGTTTGGTGGAGGATGTTAATACTACTGTAATATTAGTTATTCATACAACATAACACACTGTATAACTGTTGCAATTTATACCAAAATATCATGATTTTTTGTTGAATCTCTGATAATATAACTCAGTATTGCACAAATATATTCATAAAAATGGACTATGCACTTTGCCTGGTAAGTTGCCAAAGCACAAACTGTTTAAAGACATAAGATCTGTTTTCTCTCAGACTTCTCTCATATCAGTTCGATTAAAATAACAAGTTTCAAAATACTTTGGTCAACATTTTGCTAAAACTCAATAATGTTTGTTATAGGCTATCTCTGATTGCACGAAAAATATTGAAAACATAACCGCAAAGACAATATAATCTCTTTTCCTATTGTAATTGCTGTGGATACCAACACGCCTTTGATTGACTTATTCAAAAGGCGCACGTTAAACGTTAACATCCATAGGGATCCCTTAGATAAGTTGGAACAGATTTTATTTCACAGAATTTAGAAAAATTATCATATCTCCCGTTTCGAATAACCAATTTGAATGAAATACAATTTAGGTTATAGCTAGTAATGCCACATTGCTAGGCAAGTCATTAAATATATTCATTTTTGAATTTTAACTGGTTTAAAAAATCAGTGAAATCGGGACCTGACTATTTTGACTCACCCTGTAAATAATGTATGAGGTGTAATAATATAGTATAATCTGATTAGAAGGCCTATACTTTGTTCATGTAATGCTGTGTTGTGACGTTGTGAGCGTATTCCAATGATTTCAACTTAGGCCAAAAAAAAAAAAGAAGTTGTGTTGCCCTCACAAGCCTAAAATCGGGAGAGACGGCCGGCCGGATTTTTTTTTTTTTTTTTTTTTTTTTTAAATTTTAAATTTTACCAAATCAACGATTTTATACCTATTATTTCAGTCAACATGTGTGAAGATACTAAGGAAAACGCTTACTGGATGTATTTTCAACCCAATGGTGAATATTTTGGTTTCTTGCCCATCTCTTTTCACAGATTGGAAGATCTTGAGAAAAAAAATCTTGAAAAAAAATCTTAAAAAAAAAAATCTTGAAAAAAAATCTTGAAAAAAAGAAGAAAAAAAAGAAAAAATCTTAAAAAAAAGAGATAAAAAAAAAAAAAAATCTTGAAAAAAAAAATAAAAAAAAAAATACCCGGCCCACATTCTCAGAATTTTGACCCGGCCGGATGAGGGCAACACAACTTTTTTTTTTTTTTGCCTTATCATCATGTGTGTGATTGTAATGTGTAGTGTGTAGCAAGCACCCACACACAACTAAAGATGATCTGTACAAAGTAAGATTAACATGGGTACCATACTTCAATATATGAAGAGCTTATTTGCAAAAGGGCATACAGACCACCCCACATGTTACTCATTTTGCATTAGTAAATTTTCATTAACAATACAAGCCACATTCCACATAATGAAAAGCCATCCATTCAATAATGCAAAATGAGTAATGCAGAAGTGGGTGTAAGCCCTTTTGCAAAACAACTCTTCATATGTAGGTACCAATAGATATAAATGAGACAAGGACAAAGATATCAAAAAATACATATAATTTTAAATGAGAGATGTGTAAACATGGAAAAGCGCAATTGAGTTTATTTCTAATGCATACTACATATTTCACGCAAAAAGCACTCTTTGCCTGTATGAATTGCTTCACTCATGCATTCTCTTCCCCAGCTTCTGACATGCAGTTCAGCGCTCGCAAAGCAGTGCAAGTTCTTCGCAATGTCTACCATAGAGGTGGTGTTCCCGCTCTATACCGGGGCAACTCGGCCACCATGGCTAGAATTATTCCCTATGCAGCCATACAATATGCATCACACGAACAGTACAAGAAACTATTCAACCCTACCAATGCACCGTGAGTATATCTATATCCATTGTTAAGTCAGTTCCAAATTGGTGAGAAATACACATTTTTTATCTCCCTGCGCGCAAAAGTAATCTAAGCGTACATGAACGTTTAACATGCTTGAGATTTTACCAGCGTGGGATTTTTACATACGCACACGTCACGCATATGATACACATGCACCTGTTGCATTCATTCGCGCTCACACTCTTCTGTAATAATTCGCTGTTGTGAGAAGGCTCGCCAATTTGTATCTAGTTAAACTAACTTTAGAAACGTTTTCAGATTATATATTGAATAAAGTAAGCAAGTATATACATTTCTAATTTTACAATAAAAAGGTGTCATTGGTAAACAAACCCGGGTGATCTAGCTACCTATAGTTTTTTTACGTTCACGCAGCCACATATTTGTATTAAGTCCCCCTCCCCCTTTTTGCCTTAGATAACTTTTGCATAAAAAACACATTATTTCTTGCCAAATTAGGCATTTGGGACTACACTATAGTTAGGAATCGTAAATCATCACCACTTTTTTAATGATGATGAGATAAGTTTGCATGTAATTTGCACATATCTGAGACTGACACTTTATAACAATGTTCTCCTTGTACTTATATTTTATTAGGAGCTTGGATCCTTTACCACGGTTTGTAGCTGGATCGTTAGCAGGTGTAACAGCTTCGACGCTCACATATCCCTTAGATTTTATACGTGCAAGAATGGCAGTCACTCACAGAAAGAGGTAGGCTTATTTCTTAAAGACACAAAAATGACCATAATCAGTTCAATAATGTCTTGAGCATAGTGTAACGCTCACGTTCATCCAAATGTTGAATACACAATGCTCAGTGTAATGTCGACCTGCAATTTCATAACATTGGGGGCTCGTTACACTACGCGGCTACCAATCGCATGGGTCGCATTGAAATGGTTCGAAATGATCAAGAAATTATTGAACTGATTTTAGATACCTATCTCTTCAGAGTCATGTTTAGCTGTTGGCAGAGCATGTGACGTCATTGCTATATCTTCATGCAGCTCCGTCTAGCTAATGCCTCCAGTTTAACTCAATTCTGTCTATGTGTGTGATAGGATTGTTTATTCTGGCATAGTACTTTCCCTCCATCGTATATCCTCATGAACTTGAAATGAGACGGAACCCACGTAGATTAGAACTATGTTATATCCTAAGTACAAACATGGAGTATGCCATGCAGAGAGTGCATCATTTGCCATGCTGGCCTTTGTAATCATACAATCAAAGAAGAACCTTGGCACCACCCCCTCCCCCCCCCCCCTACTGATATGTCTTTCACAGGAATGCAAACACACCGACTTCATGTCTGTATGTCGGGTGGGATGATTCATAGCGCATCGTCATCTGTGACCAGTGGCGGATCCAGGATTAAAATTTACGGGGGGCCGACCAAGGTTTTTTTAATTGGTACCCCCCAAAAAATCGTTCAAGGTCCCTAATTTTGTTTTTGCCATCAGCTCGAGTCGCAAATGTACCGACGGAACCTACCTACTCCACGCCCCCCCCCCCCTGTATCCGCCACTGGTGACACAAATTCATCTTTCCTTTGTAGTTTTATTAGTCACTATCGGGTTTATGGACTTTTTATGATGAACAGTCTGCCACATTTTACGGGGTTATCTACCCACAGTGCTTGGAGTATACATCTGTATGTTGAAATCCATTTCTGATCGATTTATCTTTTATATTATTTTCTCCAGTAACTACCATGGTCTATGGACTATAATAATGAAGACTTTTACAGAAGAAGGTCTTGCTACATTTTATCGGGGTTATCTACCGACAATACTTGGAGTCATACCGTACGGTGGAATTAGTTTCTTTACTTATGAAACATTCAAGAAAAAACAAAGAGGTGAGACAACATATTTTTAATGAAAATATTGGACTAAATAGAGAGGAAGGATTTGCTAGCATAATCAGCTTTTTCATTTCTCGATCATTTCAAACAATTCCCATGAGTCCTATGCGACTGACTGGTGTGTAACCGCAACGGCCGGGGAGTGCAAGGGCGCCAGATGTTATGGAAGGCAGTGGGTCAGTACACTGCATTGTGCATTTCATTTTCAGATGAATGCTATCATGACGTGACGTTTTAAAATTATTCAACTGATTATGCAACTTCGGCCATAGTGATAATCAGTAGAGGGGTCATTGTTGGTTCAACACCTCTACTTGATTTCTTGCCTCTTTCCCAAAAAAATGTTTACAATTATAAAATTTGAGCACCTTTTTAGTTGACCTAGAGGACCTGTTTCTCCATAAACATGTTTTTCTCTCCAAAATAACAATTACAGAGTGCACATTATCATATGAACTACAGTACTATTTCAGTCAGCACGAGCAAAGTCTATTGTAAAAGAAGATTGAGTTGATTCTAAGTATTGTTGACTGCGGTTTGATCTTTGTCATAATCTATCAAATTTGGACAGTGTGTACAAATAACTCAATATTTCAATTAGTAAATAATGAATAACAAATAATGAAGGGTATAACAGAATTACTCCCAAATATAGATAGGGGTCATATGTCATGAGTTGGTGTATCAAATAAGGCGGACTTGTCACACATATCAAAATAATTGTGATTAGATATCAATTTATTTTTAAAGTACTTGACCTGTTGATTTAAGTAGGGTGTCATTTTGTTGCATAATTATGTCCTCTTTTAAATAAACAATCCCCAGCTCATTACGATAAAAAATAAAGTAGTTGGACCGTTAAACGCGCAGGGGGTCGGTCACATTTTTGGCACTTTTTGATCAATAATTCAAAAAATAAATAAGATATTCAAAACAACAACAAAACTGCTTCCTAGGGAATTGTATTAGGACTATAATAAAACTAGTATGACAAAATTTGACAAAATATATTTTTAGTTATTTTTTCCAAACCTAAAATGAGTCAAAAAATCAAAAAACATGTTTTTTATTTAAAAAAAATTAAAATGGTCAATTTCATGTTCATTTTTGGATTCATTGAACCCTTTTCTTCAAGAAAATGTATACTTTTATATAGATTAAATGAATAAGGCCAAATAAAATAAAAAACTAGTTTCTCGTCCCAACTTTTTGAAAAATGGAGGATGAGGGCAGTTTTTTTTTTTTTTTTTTTTTCCAAAATGGCGGATCCAAGATGGCGGATGCCCCTTTTTCCAAAACTGGTTTCGCTTTTTCCAACATGGTGGAAATGTTTTTGCTTCAAAATGGCCGCCACTTTTCTAAGACTAGCTTTATAACCTTAAAATGAGTACATTTCGCCTGTTGTGTTGTTTTTTGATTGTAACACAGGTTTTTTTAAAATATTGACACGTTCTCCATTAACAACATCAGTGTGATCTTGAAATAAAAATTTAAAAAAAAATAAATAAAAAAATAATAAAAAAAAATAAAAAATAAAAAAAAAATAAAAAAAAACTTTTTGTTTGGGATGCGGCAGCCAAAACGGATGCGCGCGGGGACGAGAAACTACTATATTTTTTTATTTGGCCTAATGAAGGAGTTACAGCAGTTGTAAGGAGGCTATGCTGAGGGTCCACACTTCCCATAAGTAAACTTTGGCAAGTATAGTAAATTTTGGTTGAACTTTTAACAATAATTTGATCAAACTTGGGTATATCTCTAATATTCTTCTCTTTTGTGTACTTGTTAATAATTTCAGAAAGGAGTCAAGGTGAGGATCCTACACCTTTACAGAGACTAGCATTTGGTGCTATAGCTGGTCTGTTTGGCCAGTCAGCCTCCTACCCGCTAGACGTTGTGAGAAGACGAATGCAGACAGCAGGAATTACAAAATACAGCTATGACACGATAAAAAACACAGCCAAGGACATAATCAACGAGAGCGGTGTCATAGGAGGCTTATATAAGGGTCTAAGTATGAACTGGATCAAGGGGCCTATCGCTGTTGGCATTAGTTTCACCGTGTACGACCTTATGAAAAAGACGTTGAAGAACGAGACAATTTTCTTTGCCGAAACATAATGACGTCGATACTGGCTCCTGTGTACGAGGCCAGTAATAGAATTTATTTTAATTACAGTTTGGAATTCTATATTATAATTAACATGATATTATATTGGTATTATATATGTTTTATGATGGATCCTTTCACAGCACTGCGGTCTCTCACTACTTGCTTATATGTGATTTATCGAGGGCTTATTGCCACAACGCCCTATCTATAATAGCTGCCAATTGTTATATATGGGGTTGGTTACAGGGTTGTAGCTATAGCCACATTTTAGTGCCGGCTAAAATCTCACACATTTGTCGCCATGCTCTGGCATTCTCAGCCATTTTGTGGTATTTAATGTCTTATATTAATTTTTTTAGTGCTGGTTAATTAGCCTGAAAATTGCTGGGAGTGCCGGTTGTTTAGCCTTTAGTGCCGGTCGCTGTGTAGCTACATCCCTGGTTGGTTATATGCTAAGCAATTAGTAGTTAAACTAAATGTAACTCGGAGCAGCTTTTGCAGATGGACTTTTTGTTGAGATACCTAGTGATGTGAAAAGTCACTATATGTAAGGCCCTATGTTATACACTTCTGGTGCTATAATGGGGCACCTTGTGAAAATGCAATCTTACACATGGCAGCCATTGCAGATAGTGCCTTGTTGTTCCAGACCCTCGATATCATTCCTGATTAGTTGGTATAAAGTTATGTTGAAAGGTAAAGTAAAACTAATCAGAACAGAAATAAATTGGCACACAAGAAAAGATACACATTTGTCATTAATGCACGATGCAATTCATATCAATGGGCAGTATTATGAAAAACTTGTCCTTTTTTCTAGGTAAATGGTTTTGCCATGTGTTTACAGTTAGGCTACCTCATGTCGGAAGTATGAACGCACAAGAAATGTGTTAAATTATAAATTGAAAGAGTAATGTATAAATGTACTAGTGCAACTTTGTATAAGTTGAAGACAGTCATTTGATGAAATGTTATGTCTTTGGTTTTGGTTTTGGGAAACAGTAGCAGTGTATTTGAAAGGATTGTCCTTACGGTATAACATATATATCATTCATTTTATCCCCCCTATGAAGTACCCATGCTTGTGTTAGTGCCAGTCAGACAACTGACTTTTTTTTACCAGGGATTCAGTCACCTATTTGACCTTATAAATAAGCTGTTTTAACTGTAACACTTTTGAGTATTACATGTTCTTTGAATTTCACTTTGAAAGACAGTTTTTTGACTGAATCACAAAACATGATTGGCATTTTCTACAGTATCAGATGTTATTGACTGTGTAAAAATGATAAGGCAGATGAGAAAACAAATATTGAAATATTGATTTGGTAATTTTATATATTTTTCCTTTTTTTAAAATAAATTTTAAAGAATTGTAAAAAAAAAAATCAAAAATTGTCAAAAACATTTTTTCTAATTGTCAAGAACATTTTCTGAAATATTCTTGAATACGTTCAACGCAATATTGAAAATCAAACAAAGAAATCTCAATTTTTGTGGAAGAGGGTTTTGTCCTTCGCCTAAAGCACTATGACAAACATACATTGCTTGACGATGGCAACACTATGGATCAATATATTCTGATTTTGTACAGAGGTCAGGTGTAATGTGGTATAGCATTCAAAAAGGAACCAGATTTCCTGTGCCACTATATTTAACCAGCGATGTAAGGTAGTACCCATCTTACTTCTTCCTGTGCCACCCTGGATTTCATAGTGACATTTTGAACAGCAAACAGCGTTGTTAATATAGAGTGTGATGTTCAGTGGAACGTTTCAATCACTGTTTGTGTGTAGAGTATTTTTATATGAGTATAAAATGAGGCACAATGCGGCAGCTAATTTGATTTAAGAGCACAAATGTGGGACACGGTCACAATAGGTCAAATTCATAAAAGGTCTTATTTCTGAGCTTTGATACATCTTGTATCCAACCAAAGACTCAAATTTATGGAAATAAAGAGTTAATCTACAATTTGAGGTATGTGATTTTCATTAACTCCAATGATTTGTTAACAAAATTAAAACTTCAAATGTCCATTACTTGAGAATTTGTATTTGATGTTTTGAGATTACATGATTTTCAATAATTCGTACCTTTGGTTAGGAATGTGATAGATATTGATTTTAGTACCAAAATGTCCTTAACTTACACATATCATCATGATATAAATAACTCAATACCAGCATTTCCAGTGTAGGTAACCAAACACATTTTGGTATTCCTAAAAGTAATGCCTAGAGTACACTATTTAGACACATTATTACAAGACAGCAATAATTTTTAGTAATCTTGGTTTTTTTTTTTATTGATACAGGTGGGCTTATGCAATGGGAGTGTTGCTATCACATTAACAATGTTTTGTTTGGCACAACTAGCTTATTAAGAATGTAGAATCAGTCAATTAGGCTATAGTTTAATCAGTTCAAAATTAAAATATGCATTTTTTATCTCTCAGCGCACAAAAGTAATCCAAGCATACACGTGCAACTTTGGCATACGCAAGCATGATATGATTCACAATGCATCATTTTGCCCCATGCGAGTGTTGTCCGCACCCACACTCTTCTGAATTCATTCGCTGCTGTAAGCAGGTTTGCCATGAACCATAGCCAAATATTTGTATGCAATAAATGATTGTACGCAATCATATATGATATATCTTGTTGTTTAACTTGTTTTGCTCATTCAGTGTATTATGATAGCTGAGTATTTGTAATTTGCTGCAAGTAACTGATACCAAAGCTTTTGTGTTGTCCTCCATTTATTCAAACCAAACAATTGTCAGGCAACATTGAAATTTGAATTTGAACGTGTGACTATGTTAACTTGCTTGTATGCATGGTTTTACTTTAAGGCTTATAATGCGATCTTTTTCATGAAACGCCCTCTATCTTTGATTTCTTCCCCTTAATGCAGGTTTTTTGTGTGTCAAATTAAATTAATACTGTAAAAGCTGAAATTTTCCTAGTGGTTTTATATTCGCGCTTTTCGCGCAAACTATTTTTCCGCGAAAATTATAACACACAAATATTGTTTTCAACATTCATGCAATGCATCCAGAAGGTTGTCCGTGAAGAAAAAATAAATTCACGAAATTCCTATGATATCAAAATGCGCGAAAATATCTTTACACAAAAATATTGGCTTTTACAGTGAACATGAAACTAAAATATCTTATATTACAGAGCAATACATGTTGTAATTACTTCAAAATCAAATTACTTCAAAATCAAATTTTGAAAAAAAGTTGTTGAAAAACCTTGACTATTTATTGTTTGAGTGGTTTTTTTGTTCGTCAATACAATTCCATGGTTTGAGACTATTTTTTTAGTTTTTTTTACAGTGTTTCAGGCTACAGTCACAACTCTAGACAAGTGAATACAATATACTAGGGAATGCTTTTACTAAATTCAATCACAACTCTAGGCAAGTAAATACAATACACTAGGGAATGCTTGTAATATATTCGTACTGTGTTTCATATGAGAAGCTGATGTGTCCCTCTTTCCAACGATATCACATGCGTAGCAATTACTTTTTTCAGTGCTATAAGCCACTTCGTTGAGAATCTACAATCAAGGAAAAAAAGGTTGGCACACTTTGTCCCAATTAAGGAAAAAAGTGCCCCTCTTCCCGAGGCAATGTTGATCCGAGCCACATGTCATCAGAAGCCTTGGCAGCTCTCCCAACATTGATTGATGTGGGGGGGGGGGGGGGGGGGGGGAGGATGAGAGAGAGGGGGAGACCTCTGCATGCTATTAAAGAGTGCTATGTCCCAAGTCGGTTCTCTATTGTGAACACAGGGATAGTGGTATTAAATTGTATCAAGTGTGCCAACTAATATTTTCCTTGATTGTAGGTTGGTCTCAATCAAAATGTACCAAATTTACAACTAGTTATGATTTTTGCTCTTTCAGATACAGACCTTCCCATATTCTCAATCAAGTTGCTGAGCACTAAAACAAGTATTGGCTACACATTTGGTATCATTAGAAAGATGAACACATCAGCTTTCCATTGATGTGCAACACACTATGGAAATATAACAAAAGTATACACAATTTAGGCAATTGAAATTTTAAAAAAATCTTACATTCTTTTGAGGGATTTAGATATATAAAACTTTGGCTCTGAGAGAGTAATCTTAAATTTCTGTATCAAAATGGCAGTGCCTTTGTCAATATTCAAATGCTGCCCGTCAAATGCTGTTTCTCAAATGTATTTTGTTCTCAGGAATGTATATTAAACTGACCTACATGTACTGTACAACACTTTTAAGTTGTGATATTTCTGCATTCGATTTTGGCCCAAGTAGAGAGTTTTCAGATGCTATGAGATCCATTCCGGACAATTTGAGATATTGCAAGGAATTAAATCTCATTAAATATATAGTAATTCGTAAGAAAATGTGAAAATTGAATTTTGAAAGAAGGGCCTAAATTTAAAGCCAATATTTTGTACTCCATGTTGTTGATAAAGGGTTCAACAATAGAAAGTATACCACTTTGTTTATGTCATTTTGAGTAACATTCAATTTTTTTCTGACCAAACAGGCTAGATAGGCATTTAGATGAATTTTTTAGGCATAATTTGATACCAAATTTGCCCCCGAACAACAAAGATAAACCATGATTAGCACCATTTAAAGAAAATTGGTCACTTTTCAAAAGTCACATTTTCAACGCACGCAAGCCGAGAGAAAATGCTGTGCATGGCACTTTGAATGGCCGGGAATGAAATGGATATTGATCACACAGTGCAACTGCGTTGGGTTGTGCCTGAGCGAGCGGGCTATTTGATTATGAACAGGTAACATGTGGTCTTTTCTTCCCGCGTATGTGTATTGAAAATGTGACTTTTGAAAAGTGACTAATTTTCTTTAAATGGTGCTAATCATGGTTTATCTTTGTTGTTAGGGGGAAAATTTGGTATCAAATGCCTAAAAGATTCATCTAAATGTCTATTTAGCCTGTTTGGTCCAAAAAAAATTGAATGTTACTCAAAATGACATAAACAAAGTATACTTTCTTTTGTTGAACCCTTTATGATGATAAACTTAGGAAATGGCATCTTGCATATTTAGCATGATTTTCATGAGTTGAGTTTCATTGTAATCGAAGCAAACAGTTCTAGATCAATCTTCCACACATGCGCCCACAGTGTGTATGATCCAAGCATGAGCGCAGCAAGCATAAACCTCCTCATGTGTCTAAAGTGCATATATATATTTGTTGATTGAAATAAAAATGGTGTTGATTGTAAGTAGACATGGGTAAGCTTTAGAATACCCTACCATTTGTATTCCTCACTGTGTATTAAGCTTATGGGTCGTTCTTTAAAAGTGCCCATTGAAGACATGCAGTGGTAGGGTATACTAAAAGAACTCCGTAGACATCAATACAACACTAACATTTAGTTGTGTGAGTTTGTAAATATTGTAATAATCATATTTGTTATACATGCTATATTTGCTCAAAATCTAAACATGCTGTTTATACCAGGTGCTATTATGCAAATTTATTCAAAACATTCGGTATCAGAATCTAATACATACAAATTGTTGGTGAGAATAAAGATATTCTTTGTATAAGTGTTTGTTCATCAGAAGGTGACAAAGAAGAAGTTGTAGACCATTATTTAGATGTAAATGGTATTTCTTTGTTCCGTACACTGTACACAAATTGGCAGCACTCAAGTATGTGTGGGTGATTTGGAAGGACTTTTTACTGGATATTTTGTCAAAACACTTTCATCAAGTTCATTTTAATGAATTCGGTGTCAAATTATGGGTGAGAGATTTGCTCTCGAAGTGTGTTTTTCAGATTTTTGATACTGCTGTAAGATTTTGAATTATCAAGCATATTATCACCCGGTTAGAAGCTTTTTAGCTTAGCTATTATATTGACTTTTAAATAAAGGTCTGATATATTTTATAAACATGTTTTGTTGTATGTAAATCTGTAACCCAATGCAATGTATAAAATTGGTATATAATTTATTTATCTATCTCTGTGCAGTGTTGTCAGAGCTTATTCCAATGATCGCACTTCATTATTGCGCATGTGATTGTTTTGCTCAAAAGTAATCCCACACAACAAGATGAATCCTAGCACTCATTCGTGTGTACATTTTGCAACAATCACTAAAACATGCTCTGATGTCACTGCACTGAGTGAGATGTATGAAGTAAAAGGTACACAATGTTTTGTAATGTAAGCCTATAGATTGAAAATCCCTTAATGTCCCCTGTCTATAGTCGCTGTCTTAAGACTATGGACATAATTCAAGCTATTTCCCGCCGAGCGTGTTTTGTTGCTATTCACGAAGCTGCGTCCAGATCATAAATGCGCGAACAACTATGCATGCATGCGAGTCACGATTTACCAATCAGGACGTGCAGCCATTTTTGAAAGCGCCCAGTACGTACTTCCGAGTTTATGCACATGTACGCTCTCACGCATTGTTGGAATATGTCCATAGTACTTTGACACAGACTCTAAACTTCACCAACATCGAGAGACTAGCAAGCATGATAATCAAGGCAGATCAGCATTGTTCATTTACTTGTATAGCATGCTCTAGTTTAGTCAGTTCCAAATTTGGTGAGAAATGTGCATGTTTTTTCTCTATGCGTGTGAAAGTAATGAACAAGTAACACACGGACCTGATTCTGGTTGCACACACGTGTCATGCATGTAATGCACAGTAGACTCACCAATTTGGAACTGATCAAACTATATTCATGTTTTCTTTTGAGTGGCTCCAAACAATGTACATTGTACAATGGAGCGGAGTGAGATCAAAATGTGATTGATGTTTAAAATGTTTCTAAAGTCATGCCATGCATATCATATACATAGCAGAGAAAAGTTAACCCCTGATCTTGAAAGTAGGTATATATACTGTACTAGGGATGTTTGGAGCGAGTCCCGGGAAATTGAGTCCCGCCTGAAACCAAGAAACAAAAAAGGAACAAAAATCACCATTCCGAAACCCAAAAATAAACGATCAACAAAATAAAAAAATAATATTAAAAATTTAAAAAACCTCGCAATCACTTTTATTTAATGCAAATTTATAGTTTAATAAGTGGATATTCACTTAAAAAGGGTTTATTTGGTAAAATCTGGGCATTCTTAAAACTCTGATGCTTGCTAAAATGCTTGCATTAACATTTTCACTTCTGTGTTTGCCGTGCTGCCATTTTGAAACGTGTTTGACACCATTTTAACAAAAGATGGCGCCCTAACAATCAGCCAGAGTATGTTGGAAAAATTCAGTAATCCCGAGTTTCGCAGAGAAATTAAACCGAGTCCCAGGATCATGTCTATCATGGACACTGCATTTTGAATTCAGAACCAATGGGGTGAAATTTGTAAAATAAATGAGTGTTTGGCCAGCAGGGGGAAAAGTGTACTTTAGGTCCCAGATTTTGGACTGTGCTAGTAACCGTCCGATACTGGAACACCCAGGATCGTTCGATACTGGTACAAAGTCAGTGTTGCATTATGAGACAATACTGGCACATATAACATGTCCCAGTATCGGGCGATACTAGAACACAATTTTGTACTGGCAGTATTGTTTAATACTGGGACCCTGGGGTGCTCAGTGGTTATCACAAGAGGGATATCAGGCGCGTCCAAGGACTTTCAAAAAGCACCCTAAATAAGTAATGGCATTAATGTAAAAAACACCCCTAAACAAGTATGGAGAGTATTTTACATACCCTAAGCAAGTAATATCAGTATTTCCAACAAGTAAAGAAAATATTTTGATACCCTAAGCAAGTAGTCAAAATAGTGTGATACCCTAAGCAAATAATTTGTATAGTTTAAACCTTTTCCGAGTATGATACATTTCAAACCCTTTTCCTTCCCTTATAGTAAGTATTATGAAACAAAGAATAGCTGATCTAGATCCCTTATGTGATGGATAGAAATTGAGAAAAATGTCCTTCCCTGCTGTATATCACAGCTATTTATTCTGCACGGAAAAAATTAGGACCCTAAATACGTAAGGCCATTGCATGAAAAGTATACCCTTTTTCTTAATTGTGCATATTTTTGATACCCTATTCACAATCCGTACGTAAATAACACCCGGCTTGAAAAAATACCCTAATTACGTGATTTACTGGACGCGCCTGATGCCCCACTTGTAATGACCACTGAGCACCCAGGACAGGGACAAATCACACTGAGAGCATGTGTACAGTATCAACCGATACTGGAACATAAAAATGTTCCAGTATCGTTCAATACTGGAGCACAATTTGAAGTTCCAGTATTGACCGATATTAGAACAATAAAATCGTACCAGTATCGAGCAATACTGGCAACTTTTATGTTCCATTATTGAAAGATGCTGTTTTAATGTATCTGATGTATTTTTTGAGTCTTTTTTTTGTCATGGCCTTCTATACTATTTAGAAAGGTCCTCTATTTTATAGCAATATCATGTGTTTGGTCCTGGTTTTGTGGTATCAGATATGAGACCAATATGTGACAATTGATCTGTTTAAAACTGAATATGAAATAAAAGACACTGTAATGTTTAATGTATCTTATGTATTTTTTGAATCTTTTTTGTCATGGCCAATCCAGCGAATGATTAATGATGAGTCCTGGAAAGTGTACACTAGGAATTCAAGTAAAGTTACTAAAATGTGACCCATCACATTAAAACATACCTCTTGTCGGTATTTCTAGTTCTAGATAAGTTATGAAGTTTAATGCCTTGAAAACTACAGAGAAATTAAAAGGAAATGCTAAGCTTCTATTCATCATATTTCCTGATTCTTACTGCTAAATTTCAAATACTAGGTATCAATTTAAAGCCTGATTTTTGTATGATTTGATAATGTTAAAATGAGACATTGGATAAAATACCCCAAGATGTATGTTTTGATGTGACGGGTCACAAATATCATTGTAAGTTCTTGATAACTCAAATATTGTCTGATAAATAAAAACTTGAAGAGCACTACGTCAGCATCTCTGACAGGAAGTACTTGACAAATCATCCTTTTGCCTCACATTTTCTAAACATACACTGTAAAGGCATTTCCAGATTTGTGTGTGTGTTTTTCTTTTCTGTGATTAGGTGACTGAATAAAACACCACCCTGTTTACGGGTGGACGGACCTGTCAAGTACGGTTGGTCGGGTTTGGTTGGTTTGGTTGGTTGGTTTTTTTACACCTAAAATGTCACTAAAAATGAGGAAATTTGTGAAAAATTATTTTCGCCATATTTTCGGCCAAAAACTACTGATTTTACATGATTTGAGAAAAAAGTATATATCTAAAAAAAAAAAGTGGGTCGGTCAGGACCGTAAAACTCATACTGATAATTGTTGCAAGCCGGCCTGGGGGTGGTGATGTCCAAGAGACAGGAGAGATATAGAACGATAACAGATAATTATCTGGACAGGGCCGGCGTTTAGTGGTTTGGGGATGTGGATGGATCGAGAGGGCTCAGATGACAAAGACACAAATAACAACAATTAACCAGTATTGAAACTATAATCACTATTATAACTAACTTTCGGTCAATGGCAGCAACCCAGGCGAATACGCAGGATTTTTTCAAGACCAAAGTGTTTCAAAAATTTTACCGAAAAGCCACCTCTTCATTTCCAATAAATATTTTGTTTTTAATTCATAAACTCTATGTAGTGTTGAACCAATCAGGAAGCAGGAATTACAAATACGCGGAGTGCATTGAAAGTGTCCACCTGCACTCCGCGTGTGCGCCGTTCAAATCACGCAGTGCGCGTTTTGTTTTGATTCGTTGTTCAAGATTTGCAGGTTCGCCGATTTTCACTGCGGGTGTTAGCAAACTTGTTAAAGTGTTTTTAGTCGTTTTACATAGATCAAAATTATGCTTAAATTGTGAATTTTTATTTGTATAGTGTCGTGTATGAATTAGGTCAATGCATGCGTATGTTTTGTTTCTCGAAAAATTAGAAAAATCAATGCACTTGCGCAAATGTTGATATGCTCACAATAGCACTCCCCCTTCGTGGTCGTGCCATTATTCACACATCAACACCAGCGCGCGTGCATTGATTTGTCCAATTTCTCTCGAAACAACACATACGCATTTATTGACCTATAATCAATGCACGAAAGAAGTTAAGCATCATACTGATATATTCTTGATTTAAGTATAGATGGTTTAAAAGCTCGAAAAGGGGGAGTCTGAGGGTGGATGTGCCCCCCCCCCCCTCAGAATTGGATTTTTTTTTCAATTTCAACTCATTTGGTGCGATCTGGTGTATACTTTTGACCAACATTTAATCGAAAAGCCACCTCTTCATTTCCAATAAATATTTTGTTTTTATCAATGCAAGAAAGAAGTTGAGCATATATACTGATCTTTTCTTGATATAAGTATAGATTGTTTAAAAGCTCGAACAGGGGGAGTCTGAGGTGTATTAGCATGATTAGTGTGCCCCTCAGAATTGGATTTTTTTTCTTCTCAATTTGCGAACCCATTTGGTGCGATTTTGTATGTACTTTTAACCAATATTTTATTGAAAAGCAATCCGGTTTTTTCCCCGATCAATATTGGCTTTTTATATAGGCCTACGTCAAAAAGAAGTTATACTAGTTACCTCCAAAATATCAGATTTCTCGTCTACGTACGCGTATGTATCCCGACCGACGTCCAACTCCAAACGTCTTACGTTCCTCGCATGCCTCCCCGCTCCCCGCCTGCCTTTATGTACCCCCACCCTTTTCTTTTTTCTTCTTTTTCGTTTGTCCCCTCTTCTTGCTCTCTATTTCCCTTTTTTTCCTTTCTTTTTTCTTTTTTCTTTTCCCCCTTTTTTTTTGTGATGGAGGGGGGGGGGGGCATGTTAACCATACTTAGTAAGCAATCCGGCTCCATGATAAGGGTTCAAAAATATTATAAGCCAACAAAAGTAAGATCACGTTTGTGTGCATTACTCCACACATAATTCGAAGTTTTTAAAAATTGAACACTTATAAAAAGGAAAAAACGCTTGGCTACCCATAGAAAGTGTCCCTATTTCAATATCATTATTTTTTTTTATTTTTTTTTATTCGGACATACACTTTTGGAACAGTGGCAAAAGTCTTCTCGACTAATGCGTCCATAAACATTACACAATGTTTTAAATACAAAAAAGGAAAAATTATATACAAATATTTACATGGTAACATAGATTCATGCAAGATTAATGCTACGTGCGGTCCATGCACGTTTCAAATATGATTTACAAAACACATCAAATATATGAAGTAAGTGAAAATCATCACTTGCAGTAAGAACATCATTTGAAAGACCTAGCATAAGACACAATTTTATTGTTAGATTACCCGATATAATTACATTTCCCAAAATAGTCAAATTTTCCCAAAATGATGTTTTAAGAAAAAAAAGAACTTTTCAAGACCCCATACAATTTTTTTGGCATAACTCCACACACAATAAGGCGTTTAAGAGATTGAAACACTTATAAAAAGCAAAAAACGAATTTCCCATTTTCAATACCATGTTTACTTTTCACAAAAAAGTCACATTTACCCAAAATGACGTTTTCCGAAAGTGGTACTTTTCAACGATGCAGTTGGCTTGAATGGTGGACACTATTTGCTACATGTAGTCATGATTGAAAAAAATCATTTTATTTTTTATTTCAAATCAAAACCAGTACCAGCTAAAGAAAGACTGTATTTTAATTGAAAATAAAGACAATTGAAATGAATTATTAAAAAGCACTGGAGAGTGGAGACATTTTTGTAACTTTCTTGTATAAGATCTGGAAAAGTGCCACTAGTTTTTCTGAAAACATCATTATTTGGGAAATGTGACTGTTTTGGAAAAAGTAAACATGATATCGAAAAGGAAAAACTTTCTATGGGTTGCCAAGCGTTTTATCTTTTCATTTTTTTTTCACGTTTCCACAGTGCATGGAGCACTCGTGCTTTTATTTTCTTAATCATAACATATTTATAACATAATATTAAGAATATTCATTTTTGATATTGTTGATAAGTTACAAAAATCATGCCTCGATCAGAGAGTCTCCTATACCATCAAATATCGTTTAACCTTAGCTTAGTGGTTCACGATTTTCAAAGATACATGACGCTCTTAGTCGAGTCGACAAACAAATACAACATATATTTTGATAGAGATAGATAACAAAACCAAACAAAATAAATCAACTAATTTATATGTTTAGACACATTTTTAATTCGTTCCCTTGTTCTGTATTTGTGATTGGAATCCTCTGGTGTTTTTTTGAATTAGCTAGTAGATCATTAAGTTTTTTAACTTCTAAATAAAACAAATGGAATATTGGAATCTCTTTTTTGGTTTCATTATATATCATGCGAAACTTGTATATTGCATAACATGCAAGGATAATTATAACATTGGCTATATCAAATTCAGAGTTATTTATTTTCCAGCCACAAATTACGTATTCAAGGGATATTCTGAAAGAATTATATTTAAGAGTTCTCAAACATGTTGCTATCTGTTTCCAAAAGGACTTATTCTTGATACATGAGACAAAAAATGTGTATAATCATCAAGTTGATTACAGAAAATACATTTGTCTGATTCTACCTATTTTAATTTATATAGATTTTTTTTGCATGGAAGTAGGTTATAAATCAGGTTAAATTGAAAGTGACCAATCTTGTTTAGAATTCTATTCTTAATCTTAAACAAGAATATGTTGTGCCAGTCATTTCTTGGTGTCAGCTTTTGTTCCCAATAGTTGATACATTTTGCTTGTTGTTTATCTTGATTTAACATCGTATAAATGTTTTCCGAACTTAACATAGAAACATGTACATTTTGGTCATTTAATTCAAAAAAAAGTATTTTGTTTAATTTGTTCACACCATCTTAAATCTCCTTTTTTGATCTCTTTCCAACGTTTAGGTATTGATGTTAACAGCTTGTGTAAATTAAACATGTTAAAAGGACATTTTATAATACTCTCGAGTTCTCTCAAGTTTTAACAAATCTATTATCAACAATAATATCACTCAAATAATATATATGACCGTGTGTATCCATTAACGAAAAAAACCCACTTTACCACCATTTCTTACATTATCATTTCCCCATAACATAGCATTGTTTGAATTATCCTTATTACGTTTATTTTGTAAATAAAACCATGATTCTAATCAATCTTTATAAAAAGATGGTAATTTACCTTTAGTTATATCATATACATCTTCACTTTTACAATTGAAGAGGTATTTTGCAAAAGGGCTATGGTGCATTTTTTCAAAAAATGAGTTTGATATAGAAATGTATAGGGAAAAATCATATGTTTCAAGGGAACAAAGTCATTTTTTTCAAAAAGACCTACATCTCATTGTAAACAGCCATTGAAATTGTTGTTTTGTTGCAAAAGGGCCTGTATCCAGAATTATATCGGGATACTCCATCTGTTTGTACATAAAGAAAAAATACCACACACACAAAATCATTTATTTTAATCATTGAAAATAAATAAGTTTGATATTGAAATGTATAGGTCACAATCATATGTTTCAAGGAAATAAAGTCATTTTTTTTCAAAAATACCTACATCTCATTGTAAACAGCCATTGAAGTTGTTGTTTTGTTGCAAAAGGCGAGTTTTGTTGCAAAAGGGCCTACATCCAAATTTTCAAAAAATGTAAACATGATTTAAAAAATAAATAAAACTAGCACATTTAAAATTTATATCAATTTCAATTAGTATGTAGTGTACCTCTTTCATAATCCATTCAGTTTTTCAATTGCTCAACTTGAATATTTAGAAACAGTTTTTTGACTTTTTCTCAATAAGAGCCAAAGTGGATGTAGGCCCTTTTGCAAAATACCTCTTCATTTATTGAGATCAAGTAGAAAAGATAAGCCACCAAGTGGATCAAACCATTGTTTCACAACTCGTTTCCACGTGGCATCTTCATTCTGGTCAAGTAATCTTGAAATCCATTTGATTTTTAGAGCTATTATGTGATACCATTAGGCATATTTAAGCCACCATATTCCATATATCCAGTGATTGTATCTCTATTGACCTTTTCACAGTTAGAACCCCAAAGATACCTGAATAGTTTAGTATTGATTGCTTTTATGACATATTTTGGAACATTTAAAGAAGTTGCATTATACAACATTTGTGATATTCCCAATGTTTTTATTATAGCTACCTTCCCGTAGTATGTAAGTTTTCTTGCTTTCCAACCATTTAAAATGTTATCTATTTTATCTATTTTGGGTTTCCAGTTAAGGTCTTCTGCTACTTGTTTGTCTTTGCTGAAATAAACTCCTAGACATTTATCTTTTCATAATCGTTTCTATTAAAAGTTTAATTGCGTGTGGAGTTATGCAAACAAACGTGATATAATTTTAGGGGTGTGGGGAAGGGGGGGGGGGGGGCTTACTTTTTGTGAACCTTTAGTTCCCTACATGCGTAATATCATCCTACACATACCACCGAAGTATTTTGAAACTTCTCAACAAGGGCTTCAATGTGGTATATAACATCAATGTGTCTCCACTTGGAAAAATTAAGTATTTGTATGTCTAATATCACCATATACTTCAGGAATGCATCCTCATGTGCCATCTACCGTAGATTGAATATTTTATGAATATGTGCTATCTAACGTATATAGCATATCTTATGAATATGTGCTATCTACCGTAGATAGCATGTCTTTCCGTATAGCGTATCTTACAAACATGTGCTATCTACCGTAGATAGCATATCTTACCGTAGATCTTACAAACATGTGCTATAGCATATCTTACAAACACGTGCTGTCTTCCGTAGATAGCATATCTTACAAACTGTTATAGATACCTGATATGCACGCTGAAACTAAAAGTTGATATAAAGAGCCAGTAGCTGGGGCTTAATACAATTATGTTTGTCCCAAAGGCCAGGCCCTGAAAAGTTCTGATAACTGATGCTTCCAGTTCACTTATTTCCAAACAGTTCAGCAAGAAAGATGTATAGCACATCTTTCCGTAGAGAGCGTATCTTACAAATATGTGCTATCTACTGTAGCAGATCTTACAAACACTTGTCTGCTTGTTGTCTTCGTATACCATATAATACAAACAAGTGCTGGCTTTCTAAGACACCTTATATTACAAACTGTTATTGATACCTGCGTTAGTCTCAGAGGCCTTGAATTAAATGATAAGCATGCTTCAGTTCACTTTTATTTCCATACAGCTCAGCGAATACAATAAGTATCATGATTACAATAATATGAGTCCTTTAGAGTAATATGCATTATTAAACAGAAATAAAATCAGAATATGTATAAAATAGAAGAATACCTACAGCAGCCAGACATGATCAGACCGTCAGCAGGCAATACAGGGGGAAAACATGGAGTTATACTTCCATATAATAAAGTTGTATCGGATTAGATCAGTACCATCACTCTAGGATGTGTACTAGGGCGAATAGGCAATTAAGCAGCGAGACGGAAAACCTATATATATAGTATTAGTATTAGAGAGATTAATTTATCATTTTGATACTCGGAGACAAAGCCTTTTCTTTAGACATTTGAAAATATTTAGTGGCAGACTAATACTACCTACCGATGTTTCTCTTGGTATAGTGACAACAGACAACTTTTGATATACTTGTTTGGCCTCTCCAGTTGAGGCGTCGACTAATGGTTGCACTAAATATTTAGCCTGATAGGATACAAACAGTGTGCACGCTACTTGCAGATGGGGGACATTTATTATATTAAAAGTATTGGTGATGTTACCTCTAAGAGGAGTTCTACCGACCACAGCGACGAATACAGAAGTACGGAAAGGACTCGGAAGAATTACAACTATCAAATCAGGTAACAATAACTTAACTACAGTGCAACTTACCATAAATGCCTAAAACACCAACTTTCTTTCAATGATGATACACAATATAGAAACAGCTTACTCTCTAAATGTAAAACGAATGGAAAAGAGTGGAAATTCACGCGAAAAGGAGTGAAGGGAGTGAAACGCAGGACAACCCATTTTAGAGTAGGAAATGTCCACTCTAAAATGAGTGTGAAAGTTAATTTTTCACTCTCAATAGAGTGGAACATTGTCATATCAAATCCCCTTTCACTCCTTTTAGAGTGTTTTTCCACTCAAAAACGTGTTGTCCTGCGTTTAACTCCTTGAAAGAGTGGCAAAACCTCTCTTTTACATTTAGAGAGTATATGAATTCCTTAGCGCAACTTAAGAGAAAAATCAACCGTGCGCTGCCTTTCACAGTTTTTTGCCCCTAAAATCATCAGATTTCTAAGGTCTAAAAATCATAGCTCAGCGATCAAATATCCTATAATTTTTGTTGTTGTTGTAAAATGAAGCTGATATTGTTATGCTTTTTTTAGTATATTATTTGTATTTTTAAAAAAATCTAGGAGGATCTCAAAGTGAAAAGTGCTAGTTTGGTTCGTTTTACAGTGTATCAATGCTATTTTCGGCAAATACGCTCTTCCAAAACGATCCCTAAATGTTGTAACTTTGCGACCCGATGGCCGATAAACTTAGTTTAAGTTCTGATTAGGAGAGCAGGGACTCTATTCTCATGTCTGTAAAAGTCATAATGATTGGTCAAAAGAAAGGTCAGAGGATTTAGAGATGAAAAATAAACCAATTAGAGTTGAGTCATTCGCTTGTGCAGAATCAGGGATGAACATGAAATATCTTGAACCAATTTTGTCTCACATGAGAAAATAGGTTAAATAGTTCCCTGTTACATACAATTTACATTTGATTGAAAGCAGAAATCTTCCTCTTTCCAACCATGTCTTTTAACTTCTCGACAGAGATAAATGAGAGAAACTATGATTAAAAGAGTGCAACTTGGTTTAAATTTATTGAGCATTTTCACAATTTGTGTGTAGGTGAAATGCGTAACAGACAATAGATTGGTTATTGACTTTGTATTGTTCTCAGTTGTTGGAAAGTCAACAAAGCATATAACCAGCAACATCACGCTGTTATATGGCTGAATTAAAGTGTTATGTTAGCTACCAATATTATACTAGAGAAATTCATGGGCGGCGGCGGGTATGTAAGAAAAATGCAGCAAATTAACCTCATTTGCGTATTATTTACATATTTCATTATAATAATATAATAATGATAATAATAACAAGACATTTCTTAGGAACTTAATACAAAAAGCCTCTGAGCGCCGTCATCAAGTCAAAAACACATTTTAATTTATATCTGGAGATGTTTATATCTTGCACACCTGGACATCTGATATGTACGGTACATAAACATATTCCCGACATTTTTGTATGAGAAACTGGAACATCTTTTTTGTATTGATCTATTTATTGAATAATTTGCATAATTTACTATCAGTATTCTAGACTTTATTTGAACATAACCATACCTTTAATATGGGGTTGTGATCTATCATATTAAAGGTAGATGACCCGATCACATTTTCGTAACACAGAATTATTTCAAACATACGGAGATTTTCATATCATATGAAAGCTTGTATTTTTCTCATCATCATACTGAAATTTGACGGCCTAATTTGGTATAATGACAGAGAAATCGACGATATAGCGTTGAATTACCGCGAATGGTGGTTACCACCGATATAGTTTGTGTACTACTCAATGGGTACAGTTCACAGCATCTTGTGCGTCTAAAATAAGAACCATAATAGCTATGCATCTCACATTTTGGGACACTACGTTTTTAAGGATGACCTTTCATGTAGAATAGAAAACTTCAAGTTGAAAATCGGAACATCTACCTTTAAAGCGTAAGACATACACAACAAAATGGTATGAGAACATTTTATGATTTTGTTTTTAAATTGCACATAATGTAAGCAATGAGTATGCATTCTATACGTCCTCTTAGCTTTATTTGTAGGCCAACAAAATGATTCACCAGGCATAACCACAGGGAACGTGCATTTGAATCTACCGCGTTAGCAGTAGGCTACACATGCCATTATGTGCAGTCATGCACAGTGGTGGGGGTGTTTTCATAGACCAGCTATTAAGGGTGCACTACACTAAATGGGGTATCCCCTACCCTTAAGGCTTAAAGGAAGTGTCCCGCAAGCATAACATTGAGCATTATTTGTTAGAAAAATAATTATAGAGCCGAAATTACGTAATTATATAGAACAAAACACCATACTAGTCACAAAAATGAATACAAACTGCCATCACTCAACATGCAATTTTTAAAATTCGCGGCGATCAAAAGTCCCGGTGTCGATGACGTCATGGGTATCGGTGCTAAAATTTGCGCATGTGCATTATATAACTATGACATCATCGACACTGGGACTTTCGATCGCCGAGAGATTGCGGTTATTTGTTTTTGTCATAAGTATGGTGTTTTGTTCTATATAATTACAAAAGTTGGGCTCTATAGTTATTTTTCTAACATATAATGCACACTTTTATGCTTGCGGGACACCTCCTTTTTAAAGGACGGAAAATCGGACTTAAAATCGGAAAGTATGCATCACAAAATCCTCAATTAAAAAGACTTGACAGTAATACCATTGCGTACATGCCTATGATGTTTTATTAATTATGATAAATGGGACATTCCCTACATGCACCCTAACTATAAACTGCGAATATCATCTAGGTAAATTTTGAGAGATCTTTTCACTGGAAACTGGAAACTGGAAACATTGGCAATTACGGAGACATTTCCAAGTTCGTCAGAGAGGTAGTGAACTCCATGGGCATATTTTGGAAAATCGAGCAGGTTCACCTACCTATTTTTTCACTTTTTGGTGGGGAAATGTGATCATCTTTAAGAAAAAATGACTCTACGGGGTCCAATTTCGCAATTTAGTGTTCTAAAACAGAGTTTTATATCAGTGTTTTTGTACATATCCCTATGGAGCTCTATTTAGTGGTGTAACCCCTTAAGGGAATTCGGCCATATTTGACCCTTGACCCCGTATTTGAGTATAATTAGGTCAGATATCAGCTGTTTTTGAATTTTATTGCAGACAAATATTGTACACAAGGAATTATCAACCAGATTGGGATGGTTTTGATCAAAAAGTTGCTTTAATTTGACCCATCTTGACGTGTTTTGTAAGTAAGCCTATTGGAAACTGTGTAATTTTGTGATATAGAGAAAAAGGTGATTTTTACACAAACTGCAAATCTCAAGGGGGGGGGGGGGGGGGGGGCGGAAGTATGCAGAACTGAATTCAACCTTAAATATTTGGTTAAGATCATTAGTGTCAATTCCATGATTAGAATCGGAGATGACTTTTTAATTACAGTTTAGATCATTTTAGACCCCGCGCCGTACGGAGGAAGGGGGGGGGGGGGGGGGTGGGAGTAGGCAGAACTTGATTTAAAAACCCCTTAATTAAACCTAAAATCGGTTAAAATTAATTATTTTGTTATTTTTAAAATAACATTTTACTCGGAATTTTATTCCTACTAGCGAAAGTTAAATCCTCATATTTCTGCCATTGCGATAAATATACACGTTAAACTTTTAATCGTTTAAAGCAATCATCGTCTATGGCACGTGTCCGAGAAGTCTTAATGTCGCAGGATCTTGCATTAAAAGACAGCGGGGTGGAGAAAATGAACATTTATACAGAGCTCTATAGAGAAATAATTACATCATCGTCGATATCTCGAAAAGAAAATAATTAATTGCACACATTTTTTCTTCAGTTTAACATTTTTGGGTAGCCTATATATAGGAATCTTTAAAAACAAATTATATAATTTATATATAACAATCATAACTCCCCGCCCTTTCAGTAAAAACAAACAAACTACCTAGACATTCAATTCAACAAGAATTTTTTTCAATAGGATGACTGCTGTCCTGACAAGTATTTCTTTTAAAAGGGATAGTAGCTGTCCTCACAAAATGTAATATTGCTCTGTTAATTTTGCTATCTTCAGTAGATAGCAGGATATCCATGCATGACAATATCCACTCATAAATAATTATAACAACATGGAAATATCATTAAAATGGTCATAAAATGTTCCGAATGATTCAAGGTAACTATTCCAGTAATTTCAAGTACATTCAGCACAATATCAAATTTCCTTAAGGGTGCACTACACTAAATGGGGTATAGGATGACTGCTGTCCTGACAAGTATTTCTTTTAAAAGGGATAGTAGCTGTCCTCACAAAATGTAATATTGCTCTCTTAATTTTGCTATCTTCAGTATAGATAGCAGGATATCCATGCATGACAATTTCCACTCATAAATAATTATAACAACATGGAAATATCATTAAAATGGTCATAAAATGTTCCAAATGGTTCAAGGTAACTATTCCAGTAATTTCAAGTTCAAGTACATTCAGCACAATATCAATTTCCTTAAGGGTGCACTACACTAAATGGGGTATCCCCTACCCGTAAGGACCGGTGTTTAAAACTATAATCGGAAAGTATGCATCACAAAATCCTCAATTATAAATACAAGAGTAAATTATTTATTTGAACTTAAGTCATTTAAAAGTATTTAGATAAAATACTGTCATGGACCTAAATGAGGTGATGTATAAGTTATAACCAATTGAAATATAAAAATTCCATTGAAATGGAATGGGGGCGATCCAAGAGAAAGAAGCATGTTTTGTAACCATTTTCCGAAGCATCTGTTGCATACCAAAATACCAGGGAAATGGTGTATGTATTTTCCATAGTTCAAACCAAAAAACAAATCAAAACACCGCACACTAAAAATAGTGAAACTAATAAAGTTGATTTGTGTGCATATGGAGGGGGTATGCCGTCTGAAGAACAATCTAGGTATATAATTATATGACAGCCACAACTCACCACTTATTAGACAACCCCACAACAATTGGGAGATTTCTCCTCAGTCAAACCAGGGAGTCTAATAACATCTCTCTGATTGAATCATCAAGGCTAAACATGATAGCTTTGACTCTATCACAGTCTGTAGGACTGTTAAAATAATCTGCATATAGTTACATGTTATAACTGTCACTGATGAAATTTACGAAGACTACAAACATGGCGGCCCCCACTTAGGCCTATGTCTACATTCTAGAAAGACCAAAATGTGTTAGTTTTTGCAATAACATGCTAATAGGGTGGCTTCGCCCCCCCCCCCAAGCCCCAAAAAGGTGTTTATATGGTAAGTTGCGCTGTAGAAACAAAGATACTCCCAATCTCACCGTGTTTTTAATAATAATAGATCGTCTCAGAATAGATGCATGTTTTTTATGTGTAGCCTATGTGTATATGTGTATTTAATGTGTTTTTTAATGTGTATAAGTTTCCCTTACAGTTCAAGCCATAACATGAACTTGCCGATATAACAATTTTACTATCGGAATGTGTTGCGGGAAGTAATATTATCCATTTGTATAAACAATTGTATTTTGGTCACGCACCACTGGATCCCAGGTTCATTGGAATCTAGTTGACTATATGGGGTGACTAATACCGGGTCGCCTTTACTATTTCTTCCATGACCATGACATTGATAACCTGTACATTGTATCCTGTGCATGTAGTGTGTGGGCATCATTATTATGTATAATATATACTTGTACATGACATTATAGCACTCGGGATATCCATGGAAGTTTTGGCATAACTCTGCGCATGAGGTATCTATAACTAATTTGATATGGTTTGCGCTGCGGAAGTCATTCTACTTCAATGTTATTCCTGAAACGCTGTATTAGTATAGTACATGTTACGGTGTCATATCAGGGAAAGACCTATCACAGACTGAGATACCATAGCCAATTGGCTAAGCCTATACCATGTATACGTAGGTCCATTTTTAATATTTTATTGATGATGGAAGACGGTATGGCAATTCAATACGGATTAACTGGGTCATCAGCGTTCTAAAAACACGACTTGCTAGATTACCAACTTGCAATCAACGACACGATGTCATCAACATTAGACAGCAACTTATATATGTGTCTTTAATTGAACAATGGGCATTAGATTTGTAGATCATCTACCTATTTAAGTCGCGAAAGGATACCACCGTATAACGAACAACGTTTTGTGTAACTTTTGACTGAAGGATAGGTAAATGGCGAATGGCAACAATCATGAAACGGCTGGAAGAACTATGTAAGTTGATATTAAACCATCGGAGAATATTAATTCGTCAAAAATGTGGTCTAAGTGACAAATTCCTCATGGAAGGTTGGTCAGTTATATAAATTATAAGCCTATTTTGTAATGCTAAACAATAGAAATTGCTAATGACAAATGACCAATTAATAGTATTTTAATTAATTTCAGCATAGCAAATATTTTCTTGACTCATAAATATTCATCTTTAATGACAACTGAGTGAATGACAAATTTAATAACAAATTAAAAGAACAATTTATATGAATCACAAATTATATGAAAATTAAATGACTAATTTTAATTTGTCATTTCATTAATAATAAGTCATTTAATCAAATTTGTCATTCATTAATGTCATTAAAAGTTCAATATATTTAAGTCATTGAATTGTTTGTACCGAAAATTAACTAGAAATACTCTAAATTGTTCAATCTTTCAGCATCACAGATGACGAGGTGTTCCCACTAAAACCGGCACGTAAAAACGAGCCTTCGATAACCTCCCCCTAGTGCCAATCAGATTGGTATTCTCAACATACAGTGCCAATTTTGACGGACACAACTGCCCCCACCCCCAATATTCGAGCTGGTATGCCGACAGGATCTGTTCTCAGACCTATATAATTGTCCCTAGGCCTATGAGTCAACCCGTGAAGGTTTTTTTTACGAATTCAGTCGGTTATTTTCCGGGTCCCCGGTTCCGGGTCCCCGGTTCCGGGTCTTTGATGTCAAGGAGAAAGTGACACAGAGTTGCGAAAACCTTTACCCGTTAAAAATAACCAATTAATGAATAAATAGATACAAATACAAAATTGGATAAATAAATGAATAGGTGAATGGATAAATAAATGAATAAAAAGGTGACTAAATAGATAAATATATGAATTTAGGTGAATGAATGAATTGATTGATCGATCGATCGATCGATCAATCAATCAATCAATCAATCAATCAATCAATCAATCAATCAATCAATCAATCAATCAATCAATCAATCAATCAATCAATCAATCAATCAATCAATCAATCAATCAATCAATCAATCAATCAATCAATCAATCAATCAATCAATCAATCAATCAATCAATCAATCAATCAATCAATCAATCAATCAATCAATCAATCAATCAATCAATCAATCATGTAAGTTCCTCATGATTTTGTTTTGGAATTTTCACAGATTGATGTCATACAGGTATTCCTATAATATTGTTTTTGATTATTAAATATTAAGAAGTGGTTTGATTAACATTATATTGAAAAATATCAGCACTCTATTGTATAGATCTATTTTTGAAACACGCTGATATTGAGATTCAGAGCATCAATCGCGGACAATTCAACTGTCTGGCTTATAACATAGCGAAATCGTGAGGAAGTATGTTGAACTTAATATTGAATATTTCCGTATTTAATGACAGTCTCTTTGCTATTGTTATATTAGATTCTCTGTCACTTTTAGCCCAATTGCGGTCATTTTAGATTTATACTACTAATCGAAATACGAAACGACTTCCTTGTTGTGTTGAGATTACAGTTTCTATCGTTTGTGTAATTATTATAGCCCATGGTCGTCACAACCTCATATAGACCATGAATAGGTGTATAAACAAAAGGAATAATTGATATTAAAATAGTTCTTTCAATTAGGCCATGTACAACTCTATATCGATACTTGGTATTATTATCTTTTGAATTGTGTGTCGTTTCTTTATATACAGGGTGATTCAAAAAGAAATTTGGGACGATTTGAAACGGCCCTTTGACCTTTGTGTGTGCATTAAACCATGGATTTTTTTATTATCTGTATAAAGCGTTGTTACTCTAGTTTATCCTCCCAAAAAATGAAAGTAATCGACTGAAAAATAAGCAAACTGTGATACTATTTGTAAACTGTCCGCATTTTTACCATTCCAATGGGATTATGATATGGAGTGAGAGTCTATATAAGCAAGGCATTGTTGTGCCTATAATTTAGTACAGGTGCCTGTTATTAAATGAGCCAAAGATGGTAAACCATTGTAGAAATAAATAGTTCAAATTATAATTCTTCACAAACTAAAAATATTGCTAAAATAAAATGTTCTGAAGACATTTTGTTTCTTGATAATTTCACTGAAAAGTCATTCAAATTTGCCTTTAGGTTCACAAATTATACGGTATGAGTTACGGTCTTTTGAATAAAATGTTAGCTTCCTTGCGATTTAAAAATAAAATAGAAATAATTAAGTTGTTTGCTGATATTATGGTTTTTGTTAATGAAACCTTCCTTCGACATGGCCACCATTTTGCTGAAAACATGTGTGTGCCCTGTCCAACATGTTGCGAACACATCGTCTAACCATTCCATGTTGCGATGTAGCCTGTCACTTCGGCTCTGACACGTGCCTCTTCTTAAAGACTTCTTGCCTCCACCTCTTGGTCTGTAACAGGATATGCTTGTATTCAGATTTGCCTTTTCATTTGACAACTCGGTATCAGGCTATTAATTACTTATCCCAGGAAGAAAGAATGATTTCTCAGGAACATTTTAATTTTACTGTGGGTAAATCCCATCGGAATGGCGAAAAACGAGGTCAGTTTACGAAACTTGCCACAGTTTGCTTATTTTTCAGTCGATTACTTCCATTTTTGGGAGGATAAACTAGATTAACAACGCTGTATACTGACAACAACAATTCCATGGTTCAATGCACGCAACAAGGTCAAATGGCCGTTTCAATTCGTGCACAATTTGTTTTGATTCACCCTGTATTATAGGTCCACTTCCCCTTTTTCGAAAGAAAAAGTACAAAACAATTAACTCCACATATTTTGATTTGTGAAGCACATGACCAGATTACTAGCTGGGAACCATTCAATATAGATATGAAATGCACACAATTAACATGATAGTATATTAATTTGTGCATTAACATTTAGGGTGATTTGGAGCGCACCAAAGCCCCATCACTATATAATTATTGTGACTGGTGCAAACACTCCTTCCAATCCATGTACAGGGTGAGTCAAAATATTCAGGTCCCGTTTTCAAAAAAATCAAGACAAATACTTCTTGTCAACAATTGGTCAATTTCGTTATTGATTATTAGAGTAGAAACACTTCTTCATATTCTTCACCAAATTGCGCGCCATAATTACAACATTACGAAAAAGCGCGAAATCCAAATTGTTCCAAGAATACACGAATGAAGCCAAGAGTGTGGATGTTACCGCTAGGGGAGGATGGGGCAACTGGTCCGGTTAAGTATAGTTTATGATATAAAAGATTAAAGCGCGTGTAAATATTTATTTTATGGAATTGCTATGAAAATATCACCCATGTAACTGTTAACATATAACATCATCAATTGTTAAATAATATTTAAAGAAAAGACCAATTACCACTAACTGAAAACTTTACTTGGCGTGGACCAGTTACCCCATCATTTGGGCAACTGGTCCGATATGTTCCAATGGTCAGAATACACAGAAATCGGTGTATGACATCACGAAAACTAGGCAGTATTTTCTTTACAAACACATTTCCATATTATTTAATGTGTAAAAAGGATAGGGCCTACATGTTTCATGAAACCCATGTTTTATACAGTTTTCGTGGTTAACGTGTAAATAGCAGTACAACTAATGGTGTATACAGCAAGCGAAATATTCGACTGCCCATTTTTGAGATAAAACGGTATGAACCTATTTAAATGGTTACATGGTTGTGATATTCAGATGCCCCATACATTTGTCTATATATACCCCTTTCTTTAATGATTTTATTTACTTCATATTATAATCATCATTTAGAACTTATAATAAATCATCTTGATATTTAGCCAGCTTTTCATGTACATACAGGCGAAGTTAGTCAATATAACAATGATGACCCAACGGTTGACATACACAAAAAGCAGTGAATAAAATACGTAAATCATGATATTTCGTCATTGCAAATATCTTTATAGACACCATTCAAAATATAATAAAGACGTAATTCATATAAATACCGAGGTTTTAAACCATAAAGCAATTTCATGTCATATTGTAATCATTCAATAGGTGGTATTAGACCCAAAATGTCTAAGAACTATATAGAAAGAATGTGAATTATTTCATATTCTATTCACATTTCAATACCGAGTCATGTTGTATTGACACTAACAACTAATTTTCAAAATGAATTTTACAATTTTGATTAAGTTTTTGCTGGTGGACCAGTTGCCCCATATACCCCTTTTGGACCACTTGCCATAACCATAGATAATCGAGACAGGGATGGTTAAGTCCCGGATTATCTCTATTGAAATGTTGTGTGGAGCTGATCTATGTCTGTTTCAAACACACCTGATAACATTTTTGAAAAGCCCGGTAAACAGTCTATTGCCGCAACTACAGTACTAACGGGATACATAAAATTAGTTTGATAAAAAGAGCAACGGTGAAAGTTAAGATACTTCTAATATTTGAAACATATAAATTTAATACACGCATTCACCAATGCGATAGATGTAACGCTATTTGTGAAGTTTATCTAAATACTATTTGTGGCGACTCTGTCTGTCCGTCCAATGACTTCGGGTGCAGATCCCTGCCCACTGTAATCGCTATGCACAGGGATCTTCGCCCCACGTTGACAACAAACTGTTGCTACGCGCTCGCGTATAAACAAAACAAAACATGGCGCACGCGATTGTCGGCGCACGCGTAATGGCGCAGACCGTTAGGTGCGTACGCGTTCGTGGCGCAAACTGGGTATTTTCATGGGGCGGGTAAACAGTGTAAAAGGAAGCCGTCCGGTGGCTAACAAGGATAGAAAAAGGACTCCAATTAACTTTAACTCCCGGGCGTGTTTTTGTATGAGTTAAACTATATATATGCATATGATCAGGAGGTAAAAAAAAGGGTCAGATGGCGGGTTAGGGTTAATAAAGGAACTGGGAGCGTAAACCGTAGGCCTTCATCCAGGAACACGTTATGTGTTTAACATTTTATTGATAAAGTGATTGCGAATTGCGGTGGTATGATGTCAGTGCCTCAACATCTCATCGCGGACCCATCTCATCGCGCAGGCCACAACGGGCTCTCATCATGCCTATCATGGGATGTCTTTTATATAAATGGGAATGTTACAGGGACATGTATAAATATAAAGGGACGGTGTGCAAAACATTTAGCTCCAATTAGCTTTAACTCTCGGGCGTATTTTTGTCCCGGTTTTTATGAGTTAAACTATGCATGCATGATCAGAGGATGAAAAAAGTCAAATGGGGGGGGGGGGGGGGGGGGGTGGGGGGGGGGGGGGCTTCAGTCTGCATGCGTCAGAAATCAAACCCAAGACCTTGAGCGGGGGTGTGTGTACAGTGTTGTAGTTTAACACTATAGCAATTCGGATAGGCCCTAGGCCAATCATGGGATGTCTGTAATATAAATGGGAATGTTACATGGATATCGGTGTGCGCAAACATCATGTGATTTAAATACATATATGATACGTTTAGGCATGCATACGGAGGAATAATCAATGTCTACACACAGTTCTCAAGACTGGGCACAGATGATCATGACGATAGACCCCGCCTCTCGCTGACTCTAAAACTAAAAGACCTCTGAACTAAGACTCCAATATAAAACCCTAACCCTAGGCCTAATGACACATGTACTGAATTACATGGATATGCACATGGGGTAGCCTACCTTGATTTAAGGGCACATGCGGTTCCTGTATTATCATGATTATGGGGATTTGGAATATTAATGGCACCTGTGATAACTGCATTTTAAGAGTATACACATTCCATAAACCCCAAACCCGAGAACCGCCCAACCCACGAACCGCGAAATCTAGTTTTGTAATATTTTGGAACTGTCGTCTGCAGACGACCGCTTCGTGGAAAGTGTTAAAGCAATATTATCATGATACTGAAGATAATTCCCGATTTCCAATGTATAGATGACACACTTCGTGTAAAAGATCTATTACTGATATCTAATGAAGATAGCAGAGTTATATAAAGTACAATTATTGCTATCGAAATAAACTGCTATCTACCGAAGATAGCATTTTGCTGCTATCTACCGAAGAAAGCATTTTGTGATATCATCCGATTCCTGAATTGTATTATAGTTGACACACTTCGTGTGTTAATAAATCAATATTACTTTGATGTACTGAAGATATCACTTTGATCAAATAATTGCTACTGGCTTCAATTGAAAAAACTAGTATAAATATAATTATGAGAGACGTAAAGTGCGCCATCTCGAACGGTGGTCAAAATGAAATAAATACACAGCAATATATCCATGGGGTTAGGTTGGGTTGTTTATGTGATGCGTTACGCACGTACCGCGTTAAGGGTTTACAATCGACCATTATATCTAAGTATATCTTCAGGGTGACTACATCGACATGAACAGAACTTTACTTGACTCCCACTTTCTTTGACAATTTAATATAAAGGAGAACACCATCAACTGGTTTAAATATTTGTTGAATGTGCTAAAATATTATAATAAAGACACGCGAAAAAACCGCGCTATTGTTTTTAGCGTTAACCACATTAGCTGAAAATCGTTTCTCTTTTAAAAATGTATTCATTTATTATTTTCTATTCATAAGCAATGTCCTCCGGACCATGGGTACCGGTCATCACGATGCAGTGAAGTCGAGGAAGGTGATTTTTTAAATACAGCAAATCCAAGAATTACGCATGATATTAGATACAATCACAGTCCACCCCTAGCAACTACGAAAGCAGTAGCAACTACTTACATCTCTACTTATTACGTTAAAATTATTGATGATGGCCAGACCACGATACATGGTTGCCTTTGCATCAAAGTTATAGTTTCTAGTAAGTTATGTATTTATATATTCATTTGCTTGTTGAAGGTCCTGAAAAGACTATTCAATCACGAAATAAATATTTTAGAAAGTATACCAAGGATACGTTTCTGTTTTAATATAGGGCTAAGCCAATAATATATTACCTACCTGTAACTTATGACGATAACTGCATTGTCATTGACTCATACACTCTTAGTAGTGTCGAACCAATCAGAAAGCAAAAAAACTAAAATACGTGGAGTGCATTGAAAGTGTCTAATGCACTCCGCGTGTGCGCCGTTCGCTAATTTTCACTGCGGGTGTTAGCAAACTTGTTAACATGTTTTTATTTGTTTTTACATAGATCAAAATTATGCTTAAATTGTGAATTTTGATTTGTATAGTGTCATGTATGAATTAGGGCAATACACGCGTATGTTTTGTTTCTCGAAAAATTAGATAAATCAATGCACTTGCGCAAATGTTGATATGCTCACAATATCACTCCCCTTGCGGGGTCGCGCCATTATTCACACATCAACATTAGTTGATGTCTCAGTTCAGTATCACACAGAGCATTTTAAGCTATATTATTTTTTAATGGTGGTTTTTAGCCCTTTCGGATAACTAAAACAGGAGCCAAACATTTGGGTTTATCCCGTTAGCTTATGCGGCAAAAGTGACTCCACATACATTGCGTGCGGCAGATATTATTTTTCTTCTTGGCCTTATGATCATACTGCGAGTAGCATACGCATAAATAGATATGATAATGAAAGCTATAGCTACCACCTATTATTCATATGATTGAAACTTCTGAACATTGTTCTCTTATGCTCTCTATTATAAATATAAATACTAATTATTATTCTAATTATTATTAATAATAATAATAATAATAATTATTATTATTATCCAGATGGCTGTACGAGAAGAAGAAGACAAGCACAGTTAGCAGATGATCTATATATAACCTGTCCAGCAGACCAACAGCTTTCAATACAACCGGATCAACCTGGTGTATGTTTTAGCAGCCCCGAAGCAGTTGGTTGTCTTTTCAACCAAAGTATTTCTTATTCGGTACCCAGGGGTTATTTCTTTCCACTTGGCACAACCTCTGTTACCGTTTCTGCGTCAGGTCAAAATAACGATATCACGACCTGTCAGTTCAACGTCGATGTAAGCATAGGTATGTACATTTATCTTTCCTTGATGATCTTATAGGCTTTTTCCCCCATCAAAACTGAGATTTTGATATTAGCCCACAGTTTTGCTCATTGCCCCTGCGAATTTAGACCTGTAAGACGTTTTCTTTAGTTGCTTTTTATCCTAAAAACCACTGGAGCCATTTGACTCATTATTTTGGAATATGGCTGCATTAATAATGCACCTCATGTAGAAAAGTAAACACCATGTGAATATTTGGGCTGAAATTGGGTTATCCATCTTTAATGTGGGTTACCGGTTTATTGCTTCGACCATTCATTGATTTCAATTGGTTATCGTTTGAAAAAAATCCATTTTTTCAAAGCAGTAGTGAAATTAAAGCATACAAATAAATTCATAAGTTTATTGTTAGCTTGTTGTTAATAATATAATAACTTGATCACTTAAATTTATCGTAATTTCAATTATTGATATCGTATCGCTCGTGTTGTACATACTAATCTGTGTTAGAAAAACAAATTGGATACATATCGCATTTGTCTACGCTCTATCATGTGTATGTCCTCTTTATAAAACAATTAGTATTGCTTGCTAGGGACATTTGGGAAAAATTGGATACCATTAATATTTCTCTTTGACATAAATTTGCTAGATAATGCCGTGGACATTCTTCCACCGTCCACAACATGTCCTGATGACTTAAAGGTATCTGCAGAGCGAAGTGAATCTGGTGTAGTTGTCATATATCCAGCACCTTTAATTAGCGACAACAGTGGCAGTGTGGCCGTGTCATACAGCCATGATTCGGGAAGTTTCTTCAACATAGGGGAGACAGTAGTCCTTATTAGGGCAATGGACAGACGTGGCAACTCTAATCAGTGCATGTTCAGGGTGAATGTATTTGGTAAGAAATAATAATGTAAGCGTATCATTTACAATTATTTTTAATGGAGTATGTTCAAGTAGCCTACAGTGCCTACTGCTACCACCACTGGAATATGACATGTATGCAATTTGAAACAGATGACTATGTAACATAGTAGTACCCATTAAAGGGCCAGTAGGCCTACAGTATTTTTCAGCGTTAAATATTCGCAATTCAGAAAATAACTGTCACATGCCAGGTTCGCTGCGCACGAGCTGGGTCATTCGGTGTATTGACTTTTCACCCGTTGGCTTTTATTGACATAAATCCTTTACAAAGTTAGTGGGAGGAGTAGTTTTTTTTTAGTAAGTCGACTTTTTCGGCCGCTTAAGTGAGAATCGATGACCTCGATCATGGCGCGTGGTTTGTGCCATGCATTTTTACATAGTGAAATGTTCACAAAGTAAAACATTTCTGTGTAACAGGAAATTTGAAAGGACGAACATTATACAAATATTTACTACCTCCAGAAATTGTCCACGAGACACTTTGCTCAGTTTCAGGCCATTCAGGGGATCAGAAACCTCTGAGCATGTTGGTGGTGTGGGGAAGCATACTCAAATATGCAATAACTATCATAATTGTTTTAATCTGCGGTATTTTGTTGGTTCTTTAAGCTGTTTTCCAGAATACAAGTGGTATAGAAATGTACACGAAGCGCTCAAAGAATGGTAGTTAAACCATGTTGTTAGTGGAACCATTTTCTTGTTACTATATAATTAGGTCTTACCAATAAAAAGTAGCTTTCCCTGCGCCGGTTGTTTTCCATAATACTAAACTGCGATAGTCCAATATGAAACTATCTTTAGTTAGTGCGGCTAGATAAATGTAAAATAGTTTGCAATATTTGTATTATATAATTATTTCAAATATTAACGGATCAAGTGCAGGTCCAATTGCCTGACGAATCTATAAATGCATTCTTCATCAGAGCCAAAATTATCTAATACTACGTACCATAACTACCGTATTAAATCAATTTGTTTCCTATTGACCTGTTGACAGAACTGCCTGATCCTGATACGTCGACACCAAACCCAATGTTCACTACATCTGAATTGACAACGACGCCATCATCATCGACTACAAGATCACCGCTACAATGTGAGGAAGGTTTCCGAGTCGTTGATGATTCTTGTGTCGGTATGTTTTACAATATTATTCCTATTAAAATCATTTGTACATGTTCGCTGCACCGCATGTTGTGGTACCACATCACTATCCGCCTGTCCCCGACTCTTTCTATCCATACTACTCCCTTGAATACCCGAGAGTGTGATAGTGCAAACTATATCGCAAGGTCCAATTTGATTTTTTTCAATTGCACGAAGCGAAGCCGAGTGTGTAATGGAATAATCCAAATTGGACCGAGTGATACAGTGTTACTATCATGAATATTGCACAGCAAACAGCATTCAATATTTGTTTTATATCATGATATCGCATTATTCTTTTCCAGCCAAAATAGTAGTAGAAACTATCATGGTTGACACCAAGCCTATCATGATATAAAGGGGAAGATCTAATACTTCTTGTATGTGTACGTAAAGACTAAGAGCGTTCATGACCAATTGGTTCAAAACAGAATCTGGGACATGTTTCATTTCGATTCATAGAGTGTTAAAAAGATGTGCGTATCTAGCAAATGACCGTCAAATGTCTCACGTATATATTCTCCTGACGAGTTCATGAATTGTTGGCTATTATGTTACAGATATCAATGAATGTCTGCAGCCAGGACAATGTCCCGCCGTTGCACGATGTGTGAATACAGAGGGCGCATACATATGCCGATGTAAGGATGCCTATCAGCTCGTCACTCCATTTCCGAACATCGTGTGTATCGATATAGATGAGTGCGACAATGGCATGGCAGCCTGTGACGTCAACTCCATATGTATTAATATCCCAGGCGGATATCAATGCGTGTGCTCGTCTCTAAACGAGCCATTAATAGACCCAGGATCATCTTGCCCGCGTAAGTTTCACAGCTTAAGTTTTAGATACTGTGTCTTTTTCTCTTGATATTGCAATTGTGGATGACGATTTTATGTGAGCATTTAGCTTCTTAGTTTATTTAGGGGCATTGAGAGATGCCGAGAAATTAAATTTGGAAGAAATGAATTGTTTCAATAGATCATGTACGTGACGGGTGGGAACCCTGAAATGTAATAAATATAGGGATTTATGTGGTGAGTGATGCTGAAAATCTCAATGTGATCAACATCGAGATTACAAACTCAGAACGGTTTCAGATGGTAGTTAGTATGTTAGGTGCAAAAAAACTGATTTCGAGGGAAATTGAGGGCGCCATCCTATACGTAACTCTCAATGCCCCTTTAAACCCTTAGGTTTATTTTTACCAAACAGACCTTTGGGAATATCTCAAGGTTGAAATTTCTTTAAAAATCTTAAATCTATTTCGTCACCAAATGAACAAGTTTATTAAGTGGACCTATGCCTCTAATTAATTTCAATGACATGAAAAAGTACAGGAGCATGTATCAAGTATTGTGTATTTCAAGGATGGGCTTTGCAACAAAGCATCATTGTTTCACTGAGAATATTAATGCAAATTGTATTGTATAATAACCAAACGATTACTTTACCAATGTGTTACCATTTCAGGTATGAACCCTTGTGACAGTTCGCCATGTAGATATGGAGGCACGTGCAATAATGACGATGCGCAAATTGTAGGATATCAATGTACTTGTGCGCAGGATAGGACAGGACCAAACTGTGATCTACCTGCATTGTCTGATGGTATGTATGCAATTTCAACCCAAAACACAAAATGAGGTGAATCCTCAGTTTCGTAGTCTCAAATAAGGGTCAACGTTCTGTTTCAAAGCCTTCGGAACGCTCACCGATACTGCAATGAAAACTGAGTTGAACAATGACTGCAATTACTTTGAGATAACTCCTTTTATAAGTATATCCAAGTGAAGATACCTTATATTAACCATGTTAACTACAATGTCTATGTTTGACTCTTCTCAACCTTTATTCCGTATTTACCCAGATGCCATCACAATCGTTACAGAGCCAGTAGAAGTAGTCACTCAGATATTTCAATCAGTAACTCTTGAATGTAGGTTTGACAACGCAGAAAAAATTAAGTGGTACTACGATGAAATAGAGCTAACAGCTAACCGTGATCAGGAAGTGTTGTACATTCCTACCATCACAGCTTTTGACCAAGGGTATTATTACTGTGTAGCGGCTAACTCACGCGGTGAATCTATCGAAACAGAAATGGCACCAGTGAGAATCGAAGGTAATATCATTTATTTTGCTTGTAAATATGGAATGGAAAAATGTGATTATCCCTTTGAACACGACATAAGTATTTGATTAATTATGTCGGATATTGTCAACCTGTCATGCCATGCCTGTTGGAGATGGGGATGCTTATTTGAAATGGTGTGTATTGCGCAATAATAATAGAGTTGCTTATACAAAAAGATGTGTTTATGGACAAAAAACGAGTGAACATTGGAGATATATATTATACAGGGTGAATCAAAAAACATTGTGCACGATTTGAAGCGGCCATTTGACCTTGATGCGTGCATTGAACCATAGAATTGTTGTTGTTTGTATAAAGCGTTGTTAATCTAGTTTATCCTCCTAAAGTATGAAAGTAATCGACTTAAAAATAAGCAAACTGTGGCAAGTTTTGTAAACTGACCGCGTTTTTCGCCATTCCAATGGGATTTACACACAGTAAAATTGGTTTTGCTAAAATGGTCATTATCATCTCATTAATTGTCAAAATGTTCCTGTATAATCATTCTTTCACTCTGGGATAAGTAATTAATAGTCTGATACTGAGTTGTCAAATGAAAAGGCAAATCTGAATACAAGCATCACCTGTTACAGACCAAGAAGGCAAGAAGTCATCAAGAAGTGGAGGCACGTGTCAGAGTCGATGTGACAGGCTACACCGCAACAGGGGAATAGTTAGACGAGCTGTTCACAACATGTTGGACAGGGCACACACATGTCTTCAGCAAAATGGTGGCCATGTGGAAGAAAGGCTTCATTAACAAAACTTAATATCAGCAAAAAACTAAATGATTTATATTTTGAATTGCAAGGAAGCTAACATGTTATTGTATGTCTTAAAAAAACACCTTAAGCAGAATACCGTAACTCATACCGTGTGAACCTAAAGGCAAATGTGAATGACTTTTCAGTGCGATTATCAAGAAACAAATTGTCTTCAGAACATTTCATTTCTGCAATATTTTTAGTTTGTGAAGTATTATTTATTTCTACAATGTTTTACCACCTTTGGCTCATTTAATATACCAGGAACCTGTAATAAATTACAGGCACAACAATGCCTTGCTTGTAGACTCTCACTCCATATCATCATGCTGCTGCAATATTCATGTCTTAACTGTGTAAATCCCATTGGAATGGCGAAAAATGCGGATAGTTTACAAAACATGGTACAGTTTGCTTATTTTTTAGTAGATTACTTTCATTTTTGGGGAGGATAAACTAGATTAACAACACTTTATACAAACAACAAGAATTCCATGGTTCAATGCACACATCAAGGTTAAATGGCCGTTTCAAATCGTGCACAATGTTTTTTGATTCACCCTGTAGATGATATCATAGGGAAGATTGTGAAGCTTCTCTGAGATTGCTTTAGGAATGAGTTTGATTGCGTAATTAACGTCATCGAAGTGAAGCACGGTGCATGTATGTGACTGTTGGGAGTAATTTGTATTAGTGATAATAATAATAATAATAATATAATGTATTTATAAAGCGCAACATGTATAAAAACCTCAGAGCGCTGTACACAAAAATACACATAAAAGAAGGGAAGGCAAAGAATATAACAGCAACCTGGAGCATTGATCATGATGCACACACAGGAACGTAAAATGATACAAAATAGAGAGTCCGATAGGATCACGAGAAAAGGTGAGTCTTGAGAGCACGTTTGAATGAAGAGACGGAAATTGCATTTTTAACAGTCAAAGGCAAATTATTCCACACACAAAATGTGTCAACGAATGAAATCTGTTCACACTTTTTAATTGTATTAAAACACAATCGTATGCTGTTGAAACTCAACCATATGGTATGGTACGAATTATTTCCCTTGATGAAAACTAATATAAAGTACACTGAGCTGCGAAAGAAATTGATCGGTAGTCTACTTTACAAGGACACATATCAAACTTCTCTACGTAAAAATACCCTTAAATTGGAAGGCATCACAAAGAAGCAGAACTCTTGATCACTGACATTTGCTAAGAACGTTAAAGTATATCCTTGGCAACAGCGCGCCTTCTTATCTAAAGGACCTTTCCTAGATAAAGAGGTCTTCTTTCTGCCTCTGACACTCGGATTCCCACTCAACTTAAAACTCGTCACACTACCGCCACGAGAGGATTTTATGCCTCCTGTCCATTTTTGTGGAACAACTTACCGCGCCACATGCAAGCCTCATCACATACTAAATTTAAGAAGATGTTAAAAACTCACTTATCCCATCGTTATAGTGCAAGTGATGTTATTTAATGTAATGTTTTAATTTGTTAAGCGTTGTGGTACCATTTTCATTGTATTATCTGTTCTTTTGATGTGTTATGTTACAAACGTGCCAAGCCTCTTTTGTAGCTCAGTTTAGTATTTCAGAGAAATTCTTAACATGCTTAATGAAATGTATTAATTCGACGAAGGTAAAACACAATATTATATTTGATACGCGAGGTATAACTCCTTCTTTCAGATGTGTCGATATATCCCACTACGGCGGTATTTGTGCCATTAGTATACACCGAAGACCTTCAGAATCCTCAAACCGACTACTTCCTGGAAGTCTCGTCAGAAATAATAGCATTTGTAAGTCATAAAGTGAAGCTTTTGTGGTAGAATAGGATAATCTCAGATTTCACAAACTGATTTGCTTGACTTTGTGTTTCTTAAAGTATGCTTGCGTCGAATAGTTCAAATAAATAAAGTCATGTTGTAACCATGCAGCTTAACCACTAAACAAAGTGATGTGTCTATGTTGTTAACACAAAGAATGAAATTGAACTCATAAGAGATGTATTTATTGATATTTCAAGCACATTTTGATCAGGTTATCATAAACTAAACTAGAATATGGGTGCGACTAAGAGTAATGAGCTTCCGACTACAGCTAGAAGGATTTCGCTATTATCATGGGCGAAGCACAAACCAGATATTATCAGCTTCAGGGTTATATGCTTCAGCCACTATGCTTGCAAAATCTCCAGATAATGTTATTCTAGTTTCATGCAGAAGAGCAATGCGCTAACATTATAAGAGAGAACAAATGAATCAGTTTTGAATTGAAAAATATCACATTTATATTGCTTTAAAGTAGGTCTACAATGGTCTTTTGCAAATTGTTCAAGACTATTTGGGGCTAAGTTTAAATTTCAAACACCAGTCATTCGGTGTTGTATCGTTTTACCAGTCTAACAGTCAATGTCAACATCTTCATATGTTTTTTTTATCAAAGCTACAGAATTTTGTTACCCTTGAGAACCCACCTATGGTGCACATTAAGAAGCTATCATCTGGTAGCGTTGTAGCACGGTTAAATGTGTACACGCCTAAATCGACGAACGATGAAGACACACTTAATAATCTTCAGAATGCCTTTGATTCCATTGCAATCAATTCTGACGGATTATTAACACAAGATCGACTCCTTGTTCAGAGTGCTGGTAAGATTTTTCCCCTTGATTTTTTTAAACGTTCTGGATTGTGAAATTAAATTATCTCCGTCGATTTTTGCTTATCATAAACTGTTCCTCGTGCGATCTAATGCTGCAGTCCTATTTCATTGTAATTGTCTATGCTGTAATTAGTTCAAATACAATTTCATTTTAATGCTCATCACAATGCCTGCAAAGTCTATAAGTCGGACACGTGTTGTCCAGCGGATAAGTTCTCGCTCCACAATACAAAGGTTGTGGGTTCGAGTCCCGTTGTGGCCAGCGTGTAGTGTCCTTGGGCAAATGCACTTTACCACGCTTGCCTCTCTTCACCCAGGTGATATGGGTACCGGCATTAATTTATGTTTTGAAGTAAAACAGACACGTGGGAGGAGTGGCGAACCCCCTACAGCTAAAATTACATGGAGGAGTCTGGCCCAAAAGGAAAGAGAGATGGGCATTCCATATTATAACGCTTACTATAACATTATTCCCTTACAGCAACTTGTCGGAACATTACATGTAACACAGAATACGGATCTATCTTCTTCCGGGCCACACCTGTTAAATAATTATACAAACTGCTTCTTCATCTTTGGAAAGTCTGAAATCTGAAGTCAATATGTAACAGGCCAAGGCACTGGAGAATATTCTAGATACATGTATACCCGCCGAATGATATGTGAGCAGCAAGAAAACCATTTGCAATTGATTGAAATCAGTCAGCAGTGAGCAGTTGCATCAACACACATGTTGTCATTGTGAAGCCTACTTAGCTTCCAAGAAAATTAGACAGATTGCTTAACACAACTTTTAGCTACTCAAATCCATCAATTGCGTACTAATATCAAACCATTTTTCATATTTTATAGTAACCGAATACATTTCCTGCCTAAATACCTAAATAATCGGTGGATTTTCCCCTCAACTAAGAAAAAAAAGTTTTAAAAATGCCTAACTTCGATGTATAGGGTTAAAAAAAAGTAAGCTACCCCTACAATTTGGTCACGTTTGTTTGCATAACTCTTCAGACAATTAAACGTTTCGAGAGATTGAAACACTTATGAAAAGCAAAAACATTCGGCTACATATAAAAAGTTTCTCCATTACAATATCATTATTACTTTTCCCAGAATAGTAACATTTCACAAAAATGATGTTTTCAAAAAAAGTGGCACTTTTCAAGATTCTATACGAGTTCGTGTGCATAAATCCACACACAATTACGCGTTTTGAGAGATTGAAACGTTTACGAAAAGGAGAAAACCCTTGGCTACCCACCACAACGTTTCCCCTTTCAATACCATGTTTACTTTATAGTATTTCTTAAAGAATATAACACAACCTTCCTTGCGCCTTTGATCTGTCTGCTTCACTAATGCAGCCATCGAGAGTACTACAATAGTTATATTGTTAACGCCAGATAAGTAGAGAGGTTTCTAGTTAATCACCGATCTTTTTCCGATGCTTTTAACAATAGAACGAAATACCGTTGGAAAAGCGCTTTTAAATCGCTAGAAAAATGCTTTAAAAGCACTGAGAGTTTGGATATGGACCCTAAGGTGCAGCTAAAGAAAGAAACAACTTTCTTTTCATGAAAATAAATACAATTGACATTCATTTTAAACAGTACTGGGGACATTTTTGTAACTTTGGATTTTGAAAAGTGCCACTTTTCTCAAAACATCATTTTGAGGACTCGTGAATGTTTTGGAAGAAGTGAACATGCTATTGAAAAGGAAGGACAACTTTCGATGGGTAGCCAAGTGTTTTCCCTTTCATAAACGTTTGAATTTGTCAAAACGTACATTTGTGTGTGGAGTTATGTAAACAAACGTGATCCTATTTTAGGGGGAGGGGGGGGGGTCGCTTACTTTTTTGTAACCCTTTAATCTCAAAGGTTGTGTATTGGAATGGTTTGAAATTTACACAGTTAAAGGACAAACACTCACTGCTAATACATAAATCACGAAGAATTTTACATCAGTTATCAAATCAGGGGCTTGCCCATCATATTTGGGCACAATTATTTGGGATGTTGTTCACGTAATCTGCTCAGGATTACTTACAGCAGTTTAATGCAAATTTGATGTAACCCCTATTTTCATTTCTATATTATCGTTCAATTTTATCTTCACCAATCCTTCAGTCCATCAACCTTTGCAAGTCATTCTGACCCACATATAGGTTTTTTACCTTTGTGCCACCTTGTTAAAAGATCCATCAATCTGTTAATGGATATCATCTATCATTTTGCATTCCTGCTTTTTTCCCGCGATTCTTGATATTGTCCTTTATTCATTATTCATGTTATTTTATTCATTGTTTTTGTTTTACTTCGAAAAACGATCGGATCCCGACAGGGACAGAACATTTATATCATTCAACTAGAGCAGTTCTCGGGTTTCGCATTTTTATCACTACCGACTTTGCATGATCAACTTTATCATTGCATGCATGTAGATTAGTATTTCTGTTCCATATAATTTTGCAATAATTACATTTTATATTTTAAGATACTGGTCCTGTGGCATCGCTTCTCTGCGATGGTGACCTATTAAGTGCGGCTACATGGACATGTGATGATGTTGTTATGCTTTGTGAACAAGGAACTGTTGAAGAACAATTGTTAGAATTATCTCTGGAGGTAGGTCATTACGCGTACAAGAAGAAAAAAATTGGCCTACGTATTCGTATTTCCACATAAATTTAAAAATTCTAGTGTGCCAAAAAAAGGTAAATCTATTATTATGTACCTAAAATTGTATTATCTGTCACATCTGTGCCTAAGATGTCAGGCCAATCATTTATACGAATTTAAAAAACCACACCATTATCCTTCATAAAGCCGTCATATTTTAATTTGCATTTTTTTTAACGGCAGTGGTTATCATTCAATACACATTGATTATCATTCAATGCACAAACTTAAGGGACGCACCATTAGATTTGCAGGGGGATGAGGGGCGGGGGTAGGAAGTTTTTGAAGAAAAAAAAATCCCCCTCTATGCAGGCCGAAAATAAAAAATCACCCCTGATGAGTAAAAAAATCACCCCTCTACCCCACCCAACTCAATATGAATGAATACATTAAAATTTAAAAAAATCCCCCCTTACGGCGGCCAACAACAAAAAATGTATACGTTTGTCTGCACACGTTTGTATAAAGCGCTTTACAAGTTAATATTGACATATTGGGTTGGTCTACCTTCTGACAGAAGACAACATTAAACAAGAAAATTGAATTGATGTCTCAGTTGCCCATTTTCAGTGAACTGCAAAAAACTGTAATGATAAAGGGGGCTGATTATGGATTTGTATGATTGGAGCTTCAGTGCCTTACGTAACACTATACGAATATGAAACGGTATTTCAGATGTTATCTTATAGATATTCGTGCTTAATTTTCGTGAATAAACTACTACTTAATCTCCTAGATGTGTATGGAATTTCTCACGTCAATGTTTCCTTTCTGTAACAGTGCGATATTTCCGAAGAAACATCTTTACAAGTGGTTGAGCGAATTAACGAGTTGTCACTCATTACAAATGACATACGCGATAGTGGGGTTACATCAATAGCAAACATTTTACAAAAGGTTGCAGATGTTCAGCCGAGGGATCCAGCGGTAAGAACAATACTTCATTAATTTTAGGAACGCGCTTGGGGGAAGGCGAATGTCATCGGCTTTCTACCACCATGTAACCGTTATCGTACCCAGTGTAAACATACCAGACACCTGTCAAACAGTTTAATGAGCAATATATGTTCCTATGCTAAAACTTATACATGTGTAAAATGACAAATAATCAATATGAATCCTTCCCTGCTTTAAATCCGATATCTGAGGTATAGTCACAAAAAAACTTTGCGAATTATTCCATAACATTATTCGGGTTTTTTCTCGCAGGTGACGAATAATGTTGTAGAGATTCTCAGTAACGTAATGAATGTAGAGGACAGCATGTTGAATACTGCACAAGCAGATTCAGGATCAACGAACCAACTAATCATGTCGCTGGAGAATCTTCTGCAGACTGTCCGACTTAATACCGATGGTGTATTTTCGTTTGCCAGTGAGAATATTGGCCTAGATATTATCGAGGTGGAAGAAACGGATGTTGTAAATGGGCTGACATTCATCTCTATGAATAAGTCATCAATCAACTATGGTATCGAGGACGGTATGCGAATATTTGACGAATCCTTTGCCTCGTCATTGTTTCTACCTCAATCGCTGACCCGTCTGATATTTGAAGGTGACTACAAACGTTTTGTTGTGCAAGACTTAAGGCTATTTCTTTTAAGTGTAACCTTAAGTTCAGAAATCACCAAAATTGGACAGGTTGATTTTCGATTCTTATTTACCCAGATCTAGTTTATATAGATGCGGCCTATAAATGGGGAGAAAAAAGAAGAGCTATATAGAGAGAGAGGAGAGAGGAAGGGGTGAGAAAGTAAAACCATCAAACAGATGAAAAACCAGGATTTGAAAAGTGGAAAAAACTTTTTTATATTTATTAGACAAAACGAGTTACTTTTCCACTCTACAGCATTCGTCGTGGCCTAAAGAAATCCTATTAGTACTCATGAATCCGGGTAACATGGTTATAAGGGTGTTTTGCTTCTTGACTCATGATTGGCTCTTCTATATTTTTGCATATCAAATCAGGTGGAAGCACGCAGAGAATAGCATTTACAGTATACCAGGATGCATCACTCTTCATTTCACGGTCTCTTGTGACTCAAAATGAAAATAAGCCTACTTTTAAACGAACCATCAATACACAGGTGATATCATGTAGTATTGGTGATCGCAGATATACAAATCTTCCAGATCCTGTAGTGACCAGCTATGCTTTGAAAGAGGTAAATAGTCTAATCCTAAATAAGGTGACTGTTACTTTACGCGCCAGTTATCATTCAGAAATTTTAACTAAACATGCTAAAAGAAACCCTCATTTTCAGTATACTGCATCTTGTTCACTTCCCTATTTCTATTCTCCTGATATGAAAGCCTCCCATTTTGTGTAATAACATGCTCGGCAAAAATATCCTGTATCACACAAAAATTGGATAATTTTCGTTAACCACATAGCTTCATGATCCCTTTGATACAAAGAACCATACATGTATAGCAAGTATGGGCATCATGCAATTATTATGTGATCTTTTTCAAATTCTTACACATATTTTTTTCTCTCTCTTTTAAGGAAGTTTGACTTTCCTGAAGTCATAAATCTATTTTGACTGTATTTTCCGTCAAAACACCATATCAGCACATTACTAAATCATAACGGAAATGTGCTTCCAATTTAAGGCATTTTTCAACATATTTGTTTGATTTTCATCATTAAGCATTCCGTAGGCTGTGTTCACTTGTGTAGAGTTGCGGTTGTAACAGGAAACACTGTAAACGGCGTTTAAAACGGTGTGAAACCATGGAATTCTATTTAAAAGGAAAAAATCACAGATATAGGGCGTCCCATGGAAAAGGTCACATATGAATTTATTTAATGAATGCCTGGCTCCCAGGTACACTTTATCTTAAGCTTGATATTGAAATTACATTGTTTATATTATACAGCTGACATATTCAATTGAGACTAGCGGCAGATATCATGAAATTGACCGACGCTATTATTTTAATATAGAGTTGAATCAATCAACAACGAAATTTGAGCCGTAAAAAACATGGTAAATAGAATAATGTCCTGAAACCAATCGAAATCTGTTTCGTTAAAAGTAGAAGTATGACCAGAGGTTAAACATGATACAAATGGATATTGTTTATTGCGGAATCGTCATTTTTCTTTTTCATCAGACTGGGGACTACGTCAATGGGTCATCTTGTGTTTACTGGGATTTTATGAGTGACAACGGAAAAGGCAACTGGTCATCTAAAGGTTGTACCTTGGTGGACGTTGTAGGCACAAGATATCGAGAGTGTGAATGCAACCATTTGACAAACTTCGCCGTTCTCGTGGTAAGTATATAGGTGGCAGTGCCAGCATCTATACTTCTTTCTTTTCTTTTTTTTTTTTTTTTTTGGGGGGGGGGGGGGGGTGCAAAAGAAACAATTGTGGGTAAGATGCGCGCTTTTAATGTCAAACTTGTTTGAAATTAACTTAATTTGGTCAGACAAATGTTAATCTAATTTTAGGTAATTTTGACATTAAAAGTCAACATTTTTCGATTGGTTGGAGGACAAAATGGGTTTGGGCTTGAGATGACTGTGGGGAAAGTGACGGATATTGTATTGCTGTTTAAAAACAGAGCAATCTTCTTAAAAGGCCATGTGTCGACCTCTACGGTTGACTGATAAAACAATCGTTTTCAATTCCTGTTTTGAAAGCAGGGCAAGATTAAACTGTACAATATCCACCTCTAGATGGTGACACAACAAAATTGTATTTTTCAAATCACAATTCAGTGTTTTTACCAGACAACTGTGGTCACGAATGGCCGCAAACTTTGAATCTCCGTTACAATTAGTTAGTTTCAATGTAAAAAAGGATTTTGATTATAACGCCGGAAATTCATCTCACGTTGGAGTGTCAACATCTTTTTTGAATTTAATCCGTCATTAACCGTTTATCCTATTCGCTTGATCACGCTAACATTATGTCGCCCTCTAAAGTTGCACTATTGAAATACTACGTTATCTTTTGTCTTTTGTTTTGAGAAAAAAAGTATACATGTAATACAATGTTTTACCTTTAAGTAGAATAGCTCCCTCTGTAGTTGCTATCTACTATCCCAGTTACGTTAATTTGAAAGCAAAAAGGTATTTTTCATGTTTCCTACAAAATAATGGTCACTCTATTTGAATTACAGAAATTCAGCGTTATTTTCTATGTTGTGTGAAAAAAGAACGGCAGATCTTTTTTCTTACAATTGCAAACAACTTTACAAGAAACTATTGACCATATGTGATTTACATTTTCTCTCTCTGAAAGCCGAAATAATGCTCTCACTTTATTAACCACACATGTTTTGGTTTTTCATCGGTTTTTTAGAATATTTATGGACCAAGATCGGTGTCACCTACACAAGCGTTTGTCTTGGAATTGCTGAGCTATATAGGTTGTGGATTATCGATACTCGGTATCATAATCATATTCATTGCATATATTCCAAACCGGTGAGTCGCCTACTATAAATAAAGCAACATTGTGTATTATCGCTTTGGAAATAATTTAATCGACATTGTAAGTGCTCTCCTACTAAACAATAGGAGAAAAAATAAGTATGACCTAAGTTACCTCTTTTACAAGGTTACCTCCAATTCGAGTAATATTTCTGAGTTTCATCTCAGATCATACTCCTAAAACTTACACCAGCTACACACCACCACCACCACCATCTGCCTAATTCTCATTTGATTCTCCTAGAATTTCCTTAAAATGAATTACCGAGTGAGATTTCAAATTCATTTTGTTCATTCAACAGAAAACTACGATCAAAACTACCGAACAAGATACTACTGCGTATGTGCGCATCGTTATTGGTCCTCTACGTATTCTCCATCGTCATCATTGTACTGGATTCTGAAACGGATGTTGAAGAAGTCACGATAATCCCATGCAGTATTTTGGCGGGACTATTACAGTTCTCTTTACTGTCGGTGCTTGCATGGACTGTTGTTGAAGGCATCAATATGTACCTTCTGTTTGTCAAAGTTTTCAACACATATGTTGAAAAATTTATGCTCAAGGCATCTGTATTCGCATACGGTAAGATTTCAATGGGAAATTCTTGTGATGCTCCTGCGTTACATTTTTTAAATATTGTAATTAGGTGGAATGCAATGTCATGAATGAGAAATCCCGCGTGAACAGAGTCAAATCGAATGAAATATTATCAAAGATCACAGATGAAAGGATTACGAATACAATGTAATGTAATGTAGGCTACTATTAAACGCAGTCAATATTTGTTTAGTTATTTAAAGGCTCATTCAGTCATTCGCTCTTAAAGGAACAGTTATTTTGTACTGTCTTTTGTACTAACTAGACTAGAAGGAAAGATCTCAATGTAGAGTCGTTTAATAAAGGTGTATGTTGCAGATCCCTGGTACAGATCACGCATTCCTTGTAACAATGCTTATTTATTGGAAGGTACCGTTTCACTGGGTGGCTGTTCGATTACCCACGCGGTACATGGAAAAACAAGCTGTTATAGCAAAGCATACAACATTATAATTAATTGTAGATTCATAAACAAATCAGTTTATTTTTCAGGTTATGTAAAATGTAATAACATTTTTATACCACGAGCTTTCCCTCTCGGATGGACTCTTCTAGAAATTCTTTATACCAGAGTATTAAGACTTCCTACAAAACCGCAAAACAATTGATACGCAGCCATTGACCTCTAACATTGTTTTGTTAATTCTCAGGTGTGCCGGGCGTGATAGTGGGAGTGACCGCGGCAGTATCAAGAGAGCGCTACGCACAGACTGATCTGTAAGTACATAACTGATATTGATTTTGAACCTATACCTCTAGCTCTAGCTTACTTAAGCGCAATTATTTGTCTTAGTGAATGATTTTGACCCCCACGTAGATTTATACAACATGCTATCAAAACGCTTGGTTTGAAACTACATGGTACTCTAGGTTGATCAACATTGTATTAGAATCGGGTCTTTCCCTTAACATTAAAGGTTTATATCGGAGATGACATTTGCTGGTATTTGAAAGCTGAGCGCTCCGATATGGACCTGTAATACAAACGACCTCAACGGACACAACTAATAACATGAATAAGGAATCTGACAAAAATGAAAAATCTCAGACGCATAATACTGTACTGTACTAGTTTAATGTCACATCACAAAACTTAGATCTTGCGAGTTTGGGCTTGTCGAAATGCAACTCAAACAAAGATATTTGGCTTTGTACTAAAGCTTGATCAATTATTGTAAATATGTTTACCTTGTCTTTCAAAACAGGTGTTTCCTACAATCCCAACCATTGATATATGGCGTAATAGTACCTATGGTTATTGTCATTGTTGTCAACATATTCGTCTTCATAATAGTTTTGACCCGGCTCACCAAATCCGCACCGGGCAAAGTAACCAGTGTCAAACGAAAGAAGCAACTCAAGAGTCAACTTAAAAATGCTGTGATGTTTCTGCTGTTGCTCGGATTAACCTGGTCTGTCGGATACTTGGCGATGATAAAAGCAGTAAGCTTCTTGGCTCAATTATTCTTCTGCGTGCTTAATTCTATGCTGGGATATTTTCTCTTCGTAGTTTACGTAATCCGGCCACCAGGTGTACGTAAGCAGTTCACGTCATATTGTAAAGCTACGCTATTTGACCGTTTGAAATCGGAACGTCTCGTGAGCACGAGTGGTGGTCGTACCACTAGTCAAATCCCAACCAGCAACCGAGGCATAAATCGACAAGGATCTGCTACAGGTAGATCCAATGGATATGGAATCGGACGTAGGGCTGCATCCTTTAATCAGGGCTCAGTGCCATTGACATCAGTGGAGAGAAATCGTATCGATAACCCAAATACAGGTCAAGATGAGGAATGACATTTGTATAAGTACGTTGAAACGTACGCTTAAAACACTTGATGCTTGTTTTATATTGGTGAGACATGCTTTGTTTCTCCTTTAACTTAAATATAATATTATGAGGATCATACTTCTTAGCTTTTAAAATAGTTTGCGATATTGTTACAAAGCAATGGGTTCGGGTATATGGACCCTATCATATTTTTTCCAATCTTTTGTGTTATTGCGTATATTAATTATCACAGCACATCAAATATAAACATAAATAATCAATAATGACATATAACATTATTTCACTTCCATTAATCAAATATTACAGAAGTTTTCGAAATTTAAATTGTTCTAAATATAAGAGACTTAGAAAATTGGAATGTTTCCCAAATTGGTGTTTGCTGATAGTTGATTTGGCAACACTACTCTATTAATGATATCAACATTATTATTATTATTATCATAATAGCCATTCATTATTCGAACTGGTGTATTTTAGGTGTATATTAAACTTCATAACAACTTTATAGGGATTAAATCATGTTTCAGAGTATGTGTAACAACAATCTACAGCGGTGTTCGCATCGTCTGCGTCTACGTGGTTGTGAAATAAAAGTTGTAGATTTACGATGCTGCTTTCTCATAGCAGCGTTGATTATCTCAAAATAGCAACGCTTTGCTACTGTACTTAAAGAATGAGGGAGTTCTTGAATCTCTGTTATATCATTACAGCGCAATTACATTTTGCTCTTTCATACATTTTTGTCAGATAAGTTAGGTAACTGCGCTGTTGAAAACATACCCCATAACCCCAGATTTTTCCTTTCAATTTGTTAGCCCCCCCCCCCCCCTCCCCTCCTGGTTACGCGAACGCCACTGCGATATACTCTATAATCATAGGCGGCCCTATTTGACCATTATATGGTTTTGTGTGTATCATAACTATTGGCTAAAGTATGGCCCGATTGAGTCCAAGCCATAGGTGTATATATAAATAAAAATATATATAAACTGTTTTCTGTTTTATCAATACAGCACAAAGACTAAAAGAATTGTTGGTGTAAAAAAGGCCGCACACTCTCAGAACAGGTATTAAAAGAGTGTTGATTAAAAGTATACTACATTGGTTAAAAATTAAGCTTTTAATACTGCGTTGGTTAAAGAGTAAAAATATAATTCATTTTTGGTTTATTCAACGTTGGTTAAGGCATCCTAATTTTAACCAACAATAGGTCAAAACAAGATTCCCGCCAAAGAATTTCAATGGCGTGAAAATATTTTGTGCAAATTATCAAATTGTTGGTTACATTTTAATCAACATTGATCAAATTCGAATAAATGTGTTGGTGAAAAATCTCTATTGCACAACGTTGGTCAAATATGTGGTGTGCTGCTGCCACATTAAAACGACGCTGGCCATTCTCTCTCTTTTCGACAAAATGACAGGCAACCAAGTGGTTGTAACGCTCCGGTTGTGGGGTCTGGAGACGCATATAGAAGGGTTTCAAAGTACAGGTTTGATATCTTAACACTGCAATTTAATAATTATGTAACTGTCTGAGCTAAACTGTACAATATTATGGCATTTGTCTATCAAGAAAGGCAGACTTAGGAAACTATTGTACCTTCACTAACTACAACACTATGCATGTACATGTATGGTTAAGCTTAGCTACGGAGTCTACCATAGATCTCCTACATCGTATTTTCACTGTAGTGTGTATAGAGCAAACAAATTTCAACCCATGTTTTTTTGAATATAGAAGTTGCCTCAACCATTTCATCAACTGATAAATGTTAATTGATTGTTATAGATACTATGTGAACCAAAATATGATGAATTTTATGTCAATATGTTGAAAATAGTGATGGACATTTACGATGCCCCTGGTCAATACAATAATAGTAGATCAAAAGTTCAGACAGTTACATTACAGTATTAATAAATCAATCCTGTACCTTAAAACACTTGATGAGCATTTCAACAACTCCGTCGTCTGCCATGATGTTGCAGCAACACTTCATAGCCATACACTAATAGAGCTACTGCCCAATGCATATTATAAAAATAATTAACCAACAAATGGTTAAGTTTTAACCAGCCCCATGTTGTTAAATATGAAGCATGTTTAACCAACAAATGGCTAGGTTTTAACCAACCCATGTTATATATCAAGCAGGATTAAAAGTTTAGCAGAACTAACCAACAAATGATTAAAAGTTTTAACCAACCGCATGTTAAAGTTTAGCAAAAAAATAAAAGTTTAACCAACATTTGAAAATTGTAACCAACCACAGGTTAAAGTTTTACCAACAGCTGTTGGTTACGGTTTTAACCAACCAATTGTGTGGTTCACCTGGAAATCTCCCGTTGGTTAAAATTTTTACCAATATGGTTAAAGAGTTTAACCTTTGTTCTGAGAGTGTATAATATTGAGACATTTTTCTTTTTGTATACATTCTGTTAGATATAAACTATAACCATTATCAACGCCTAACTCCAAACAAAAAACCAAATTTGTTTCCAGTAGTGCGCGAGCATTTCATTGAGACGCTTGATTCTTGCGCATATTTTTTAAAAATAGATAAAACGGAGACAAATTAGTGTTAGGGCGTATTAAAAGTAAAAGTCCGTTGCGAAAATCACATTTTAGCAAGCATTAATAAGAGTAACAAAAATGCACAGATTTGAAGAGGGAAAAGAATTTTAAAAAACCCGTATTTCGCATTTGACTTTTCAGGCTTGCTACTGGAAACAAACTTCTTTTTTGGGGGGCCTATAAGAACATTTTTAAACAACTATACTAACACACGTGTTTAAAGTCATTGAGCAGAGGGGGAGGGGGAGGGGGAGGGGGAGGGGGAGGGGGAGGGGGAGGAGAATCTCTTTAAAATAAGTTCTAAAAGAAGAATTGTTATCTAATTATATGAAAATATTTGATAATGAATGAGGATTAATATTCCTTGGGCCTGAAACCATTTGTTTTGATTTTCCACAATTACCTCAACACAGCCAGCCCAGTATGCAGTATTTAACCTGTAATCAAATGACTGTTTGTGTCATAAACACTATCACTTGGGGTCATTAAATGATCATCTGGTGTTATTAAATGGTCACTTGGTATCTTTACACCAATGACCAATCGCCGAGTCAACAAACGATTGCTTTGGGTCATTACACTATCATTATCCATAATTTATCATCCAGAGTAATTAAATGACCGTCGTGTCTTTAAATGACCACCTGCTGTTATTAAATGACCACCCGAGGTTATTAAATGACCGTCGGGTCTTTAAATGATCACATATGGAAGGTAATCATCATTCGTTATTAATATGTTAAAGACATACAGTTCAACTCTCTTGAATCAAAAAGATTGAAAAGTCAATCTTTATGATTGTGCTGAGGGAAGTATCTTAAAAGATTGAAAATGATCAATCTATATAATAGAGTGAAATTTCAGTGCGATATATTGAAATTTCACACTATTAGATTTTCAATCTTTTAAGGTCCATCCCTCAGCACAATCTTAAAGATTGAAAGATTTCGCCCGGGCAAGAACAACCCAGCTGACTACATGTCTCGCCACCATAGCTACATATCACCACATCTAAGAACAGACAACACAGAAGAATATATCAACTTTGTTAAGATAAACGCCATTCCGCACGCGATGACACTTGAAGAAATACAGCGCGAAACAGTCAAAGACATCAAATTACAAACAATCATACAACACCATACCATATTCTTCTGTGTTGTCTGTTCTCAGATGTGGTGATATTTAGCTTGTGCTGAGGGAAGTATCTTAAAAGATTAAAAATGATCGATCCAATAGAATGAAATTTCAGTCCGATATATTGAAATTTCACTCTATTAGATTTTCAATCTTTTAAAAAAGGTAACATGATAAGCGCCCGCCCAAAATGACTTTGCTAACCGCCCTGGGAATGGGCGCTTAATAGGGATAATAGTTGTCGGGCGTCCATAGTTCACTTGGAACGTCCTGGACAAATGTTACGTCACTGTCCAGAGGAAGCCAAATAGAGTATAGTCTCAGGTGCCAGCTGCTCTTCGCGTCACTATCATGGTGCAGCACCCTTAAGATTTCGTGCGGTTTGAATACAAATGTCGACGAGAGCGGCGCTGCCTACTCAATTTTTTACTCCGGCAGAGCCTTTTAGTGTAATTAAAGGCATTTGAATTTTTGTGCCCCTGTATGGCGGTCATAACCGAATAACCCACTACAGCAAATTTGGTATCAAAATGTTCAGAATTATAATGCCCATCTCTTGAAAGCATTTTGAAGGGCTCAAGTAGTATAGTTTTCATACAGGACTACTAAATATTTGTAAAAAAAGATGTTACAAAAATTGCATGCTGGGTAACAGTAACCATGGCAACCGCCACGATCGTCCGGTATCGTTGACATTTTCACAGAAGTGTCCGGCCATTTATAAGCTTTCAGAAATATATAGTTTTACTACCTTACAGAGTCTCATATTCAAATTATAAGTTGATATTTCCATGCATGTGCAAATTCACAATTTCTTCAAAAATTAATTTGCCAGGGAAAGAGTTAAGCCCGATCGGACAAACTTTAAAAATTCGACCCCTAGATGACCTTTGACCCCGGACGACCCACGAAAAGCAAAGCCGTTTTATTTATTCCACGCTCGCCTCTCATTCGGGCTTCCCATCACCGAGTTTAAGCCCGATCGGACAAACTTTAAAAATTCGACCCCTAGATGACCTTTGACCCTGGACGACCCAAGAAAAGCAAGCCCGTTTTATTTTTTCCACGCTCGCCTCGCATTCGGGCTTCTCATCACCGAGTTTAAGCCCGATCGGACAAACTTTGAAAATTCGACCCCTAGATGACCTTTGACCCCGGACGACTCAAGAAAAGCAAAGACGTTTTATTTTTTCTACGCTCGACTCGCATTCGGGCTTCCCGTCCCCGAGTTTAAGCCCGATCGGACAAACTTTGAAAATTCGACCCTTAGACGACCTTTGACCCCGGACGACCCAAGAAAAGCAAAGCCATTTCATTTTTTCCACGCTCGACTCGTATTCGGGCTTCCCGTCCCCGAGTTTAAGCCCGATCGGACAAACTTTGAAAATTCGACCCTTAGACGACCTTTGACCCCGGACGACCCAAGAAAAGCAAAGCCGTTTTATTTTTTCCACGCTCGACTCGTATTCGGGCTTCCTGTCACCGAGTTTAAGCCCGATCGGACAAACTTTGAAAATTCGACCCCTAGACGACCTTTGACCCCGGAAGACCCGACAAACGCTAACCCGTTTTAATTTTGCCACGCTAGCCTCGCATCGAGCATTGTGATCACCGAGTTTAAGCACGATCCGACCAACTTCAAAAAGTTGACCCCTAGATGACCTTTGACCTCGTATGCTCTAGCGAATGCAAACTTGCTCTTGCGGGGACCAAGCTGCATGCACCCACCCACCGAGTTTGAACGCCGCCCGACCCCGGAAAGGCGACGAAAAAGCGCGCACAGACAGACAGACAAACAGACAAACAAACAGACAGAGAGTAGCGTATTATTATATACTAGGCGGTCACCGGGGGTTTGTCGGTTCTCGGGTTTGGTGGTTTGTAGAATGCATGCATAAAGCCCGATCGGACAAACTTTGAAAATTCGACCCTTAGACGTCCTTTGACCCCGGACGACCCAAGAAAAGCAAAGCCGTTTTATTTTTTCCACGCTCGACTCGTATTCGGGATTCCCGTCACCGAGTTTAAGCCCGATCGGACAAACTTTAAAAATTCGACCCCTAGACGACCTTTGACCCCGGAAAACCCGACAAACGCTAACCCGTTTTATTTTTGCCACGCTCGCCTCGCATCGAGCATTGTGATCACCGAGTTTAAGCACGATCCGACCAACTTCAAAAAGTTGACCCCTAGATGACCTTTGACCTTTGACCCCGGACGACCCAAGAAAAACAAAGCCGTTTTATTTTTTCCACGCTCGACTCGTATCCGGGCTTCCCGTCACCGAGTTTAAGCCCGATCGGACAAACTTTGAAAATTCGACCCCATGACGACCTTTAACCCCGGAAGACCCGACAAACGCCAACCCGTTTTATTTTTGCCACGCTCGCCTCGCATCGAGCAATAAGATCACCGAGTTTAAGCACGATCCGACCAACTTCAAAACGTTGACCCCTAGATGACCTTTGACCTCGTACGCTCTAGCGAATGCAAACTTGCTCTTGCGGGGACCGACCTGCACCCACCCACCAAGTTTGAACGCCGCCCGACCCCGGGAAGGCGACGAAAAAGCGCGCACAGACAAACAGACCAACAGACAAACAGACAGAGAGTAGCGTATTATAATATAGAAGATAGATAGATAGATAGATATCATACGGGGTGTATCAAAAAAAATAGGACTCTGTTTCATGACGGTGTACTTCTTATTATAATCTTTGGACCATAACTAATTTAGTCTCAATGTAAAGCCCAATTAATTGTTATGATATCCTGAAAATATAAGATCAATCCGATGCAAAATAAGAAAACTAGCGTACTTTGCGTAAACCATGTCATTTACTGGTTTGTACAATGGGATATACATGTACATACCAGTAAATAACATGGTTTACGTTTCAATGCGTTATAATAATTGTCAACATAGTAAATAATCTATCAGTCAATAGCAAAGTTTAGTCTGGCACAAATCAATACCGGCTAAACAAATCCGCAAAACACATGCATGCATATTCTGTGCAAATTAAAAAAGTTTTGTTAAACAGTTCTCGAACCCACTGTGGATGGTTCATTGAGTTACATATCGAGCACTTCCATGTTACTCGACTGTTACTGTGTGAATTCCCATTGTACAAACCAGTAAATGACATGGTTTACACAAAGTACGCTAGTTTACTTATTTTTCATCGGATTGATCTCATATTTTCAGGATATCATAATAATTAATTGGGCTTTACATTGAGACTTAATTGGTCATGGTCCAATGATTATAATGATAATTACACCGTCATGAAACAGAGTCCTAATTTTGTTGATACACCCTGTAGGCATGTACGCAATGGTATTACTGCCAAGTCTTTTTAATTGAGGATTTTGTGATGCATACTTTCCGATTTTAGTTTTAAACACCGTCCTTAAGGGTAGGGGAAACCCCATTTAGTGTAGTGCACCCTTAAAGGCATATTATGTGATCTTTTCCAGAGAGCGCCCTCTATTCATGATTTTTTTTAGAAAGTAGATTTTCTTGCAGATTTACTTTTCTGATCATAAATCGTACATACATTCCAAGTTACAGAGCGATACGATTCCTAATTACCTCAAAATCATGGTTTTAGAGTGAATTTAGAGTGAAAATATAAACTGTCGTGTTATCCCGACAGTTTATTTTCACTCTAAAACCATGATTTTGAAGTAATTAAGAATCGTATCGCCCTGTAACTTGGAATGTATGTACGATTTATGATCAGAAATGTAAATCTGCAAGAAAATCTGCGTTCAATTTTTATTTCGATGTTGAGGGCGTTCCCTGGAAAGATCACATAATATACCTTTAAGGGTTCCTCTATCGACTGTTTACAATGTTTAGCTCCGCGGTATGTCATATTCACTTGAATAGGTTATTTATGACTATTTTGTGAATGAAGTGTGTTAACTTGACGATCTTAACTCTAAAAGTTAAAACCCATAAACTTCATCGGGCTTCTCCCTTGATCCGTGTCAAGAGGTCTGATTTTATACGATTTACAGTGAATCAATCCATTTCTGAATACCTTTTGTTGTTGACGGGCCTGTTATAGTTTAATCAGTTCCAAATTGGTGACAAATGTCATTAACCGTCGTCATTGTTTATGACCCCCTAAACGAAAGCTTAATTTTTTTTAAATTAATTTAACCATAATTTTTCTTTGACCCCCCTATTGCAATGGTATTAATTTCATGACCACCCTATTTTCTGTGTAAAAAAACTATGACCCTCCGGATATTTGGGACGCCCCCCCCCCCCCCCCCCCCCTACAGAAGAAAATGACAGCCCCTTAAGAAGGCTTCGCCAATTTAGAGCTGATCAAACTATAACACACTCTGTCCCGAACACACTCTTTAAAATGACGTGATCACTTTGACTATCGACATCATGAACTCATCCTGAAAACAGTTCAAATTTTGACCACAAAATAACCATGTCGTTTTAAGAGTGTAGGCCTACAGCTAATACGTTTCCAAATACTAAATCTGAACTACGTCATGTTGGTCGATGGGGAAGTAATACTGGGAAATACAGGGGCATGTTGTTAGTGCAAAACTAGAAGTCAAGCCGATACTAAATAATTGGTAGAGCAAAGTTGGTTTTCACAGACTTTAGGTAAAATGCCTGTGTGAATTCAACCGTGCCCTGTAAGGCCATGTGTTTTGAACTCGCCACCCTTCGCGTTGCATGTCCAGAATTTTACATTTTACACCATCTGAGACTTAAATGAGCATATCGTTATAACTACTTGTTTAATCCCATAAAAAGCAATCTCACGGTAATCTCACAAGAAATCCAAAATATTCTATCGGACCTAATGGTAACATGTTGAGATTAACAATGTTTATAAAATATCGATATTTTTTCGTCACATTTTTATTAAAGATCAAAAATATTTTATACCTAGGCCTATCCCAATCACAATTTTAATGTGCATATTAGTTCCTCATAGTTACCCATCAGAGCATAATGGTTGTCAAGGGTAGGTAACTTGTTGAAATTAACTATATCGGGAAGTGAATGAGCACAAACGTTTAAATTTCATATTTATTCGAGTTTACAAATATATTAGTTCGGTTATGCACCCTATCATGAATGAATTTCCTATTTGAGAGCTTTCCAAAAATGTATAATTTTGATATCATCGGATGAATACTTTTTTTAGTTATAATCATGAATGTAAAACCTATGAATTAGGGCATGTTCATGATTACAATTTTTACATACTAGTTGACATGTTTGTAGAAACAGAAACTTATAGAATATAAAACAATCTCTAAAATGAGGCCAAGATCATACGGGGATCAAGAATTATTGTAAATTGACCGTAGAATTGGGAAATCTTTCTATATTCCCTAGGGGGGGGGGGCATTTTGTCCCGAAGCAATAGTTATGACGTCATATTTTTGTCGATTTTCAGAACTCTTGTATTGGATTTACGTGCAAAAATATGCCCTTGGCATCATACTTACCCAGGTGGGCAGTTCATTTTAAATTTCAGATGTTCTAAAATGGATGGTTTTCTAAACAATTCGAGAAAGAAAAATCGAACCGCCCAACTCAGAATTGCAAAAAAAATGCTTTAAACAAGTCCACTTTTTGTGCCTTTGAACAGGGTGTCTGTCGGGAATGTAGAATTAGGCAGACATCGACAATCCGATAGGAATTTTTCTCCTCTACATGAATATCGCCGTGAAATTCCTCGAAATGTGTTAAGACGACCTGGAACTAGCAACTTTTGGAGTCATCTTACGAACGATTATCTACTTCCGGTGGATAATTTTGCGCTAATAACCATGATGAATTTAAGAAAACGAAGGATTAATGTGGATAGAAACCTAGAAAATTATGTTTTCTGAACCCTTTACATTCGCCATTTTATCATCTGATACCGGTGGGACTAATCAATAATTCTGTTCGGGTAGTGCTAGTCAGAAAAGTCAAAGTCGCCCAAATCTCGTCCGCCAAAAACTGAAATCTCGCCCACAAACGTGAGCTTGTAAAATCTGAATGCGAGCTCATTAACGCAGCGACTGCGGTCTGCCTGATTACTAGCGCATAAACCCATAACCCCGGTGCATGTTTG